>JBAMCR010000637.1:0-14075 GCA_037075045.1 Mulgravea parasiatica
AAGGGGACAGAAATTTTTACGAATTAAAGAGGTTTTCGATTTAGCGGGGGACAGATTATCGAGACTCGACTGTATTAATTTTTAATTATTACTATTTAATTATTATTGTTGTTTTCTGTGTTTTTTTTGAGTATTCTAGATATTATGTAATCTTTTATTTTTGTTGCTAACAATTATATTAGCCCATCCCCTTTTAACTGGCTACTGACTACGCCTATGGCATGCATCATGTTGGGGACTACGTTTCATGCATATTCAAATTTTTTTTGGCAAGAAATCACAGCAACAAAAATCAAGCCCACGCACTTAAGAACCAAGCAAAAAGACAAAAGGACAAAAAAAACGAAAAACGAAAATAAAGGAAAGTAAAAAATAAATAACGGAGACGCCCCAATCAGAGCACTTGCTTCCCCCCTACCCCTTTGTACGCACAATCTGCACCCCCCTCTCTTTCTAAATCTCACTGGCCCAAGCCCATTTGCAAGCCATAAAACGCGACAAAAAACATAACGAAAACAAAAAAAAAAATAAAAAAGAAGAAAGGAAACGAATCAAAACAAAACAAAAAAAAAGTGAAAGCGTTAAACAAGAAGAGAAGAAAAATTAAAATACGCACAAAGTTTTTGACAGCTGAATTGGCATAATGATGGGGTTAGTGACGCTGCAAGTGCAAGTGGAGGGGGGGAGGGGGGAGCGGGGTGTGGTTGGGGGTAGGGGGAAGTGACAGAAGTTGTGGGCAGAGCCATTGTCATTGGCTTCGCTTAGCCGCTTAGGAAGAAACCCTTCCCCAACACCTTGAGCTCCACTCCATTTTCATTTTCCTTGGTTTGCCTATTTTTTTTCCCGTTGTCATTTTCATTTTATTTCTTGGTTGGCCATCATCGTTAATTTTATCTACGCAAATGCAAAATAATTACTTTACTTTTTCTTCGGTTTTCCATTTGACTACCATTATGCCAGCGCACTCCTCTTCCCCATCCCCATCCCCATCCCCATCCCCATCCCCGTCCCCTTTGCCCACCTTTTGTATAACCCTTTCCGGGCAACGGCTGTCGAAATTTATGTACTTTTCCTTCGTTTTTCTATTTCTTTGCTGTATTTTTTTGTTTTTCTTGTTAGTGTTGTTGTTGTTCTTTTAAATATTTCTTTTATATTGAAAATCATTTTAAAATTCAGCGCCGCTGCCCCGTTCTATATACATTATATACATTTGTATGTATGTATGTATTATATGTACATAGATCCTATCCTTGTATAAATTCATATATATTTTATACATTATATACAATAATTCGCTTTCTTTTTCTGTTCATTTTCATTTTTCGTTTTTCGTTTTTTTTTTTTGGCGTTATATTTTTTTTTGTTGTTTTTTTTTGTGTTTTTTAATTAAACAAAAGGGTTAAAAAGTTTCGCAGCAGCGTCGCATCAATGTGAAAAACGGGGTTAAAATCAAAAATGTTTGCCCTCAGTTTGGGCTGCGTTTTCAGTTTCTATTTAGTTTTCATTTATTTTTAAAAGGAAAATTTTAATAACATAGATAGGGTTGGACTCGGCCTCAATGCCCATTACCCCCACCCCCCCCGCTCTCCACTCTCATTCCATCCATTTGCATGTCCTTGTCCTCATCCTCCCGTACCATCTTTGGGTAAGAAAATAAAATCAAGAACAAAAAATAAAATAAAAAAAGGAAAAGAAAACCATTTTCAGATTGTTATAGATTAAATACCCTGGCAGAATGGTCCTGCAAAGCACTTGCAAATATATCCTTAAGCCATAGGATAAAGTTAACTAATTATAAACAATAATAATAATTCATAAAATATATAATTCAGATCCAGTAATTGTATGAGTAGCATATACAATACATAGAGTATATAAAGCTAAATTTGATTAAAAAATAAATATTACAATTTATAATTCTTGATAAGAATAAAATAATTATTAACTTGCATTAAATAATTCTCTATTTCTTTAGTATTATAGTTTATATTATTTGTATTTAATTGTTGTTGTTTTAAATTAAACTTATTTATTATCATCATTTTTCAAATTTATGTTATAATTTATAATAATTCAAATTAAATTAATTCATTTATTTACCTGATTGTATATTAAAAATAAAACAAAAAAAACAAAACATTAATGTAATTTCTCAACAATTCTCTTTGGAGAATGAAGCTGGAAATGGGAGAAAAAGTGAAAAATGGAAATAGGTCTTGTTTTTTCCAATGTCCAGTTTGTCTTTCGTTTTGTTTTTGTGTGTTTTTCCCCCTTTTTTCTTGTTGTGTTCTTCCTTTTTTTTACTTGCTTGGAACTTGGGCGCTTGGCATGTGTTTCGCTTCCCGTCTCCGACTTCCATCGCCCGATTTCCATTGGCGAGTTTTCCTTTGACTTGCCAAACGGAAATTATATAAATGTTTCATTACATTAATTTCACTTTGAACTAAAGCACTTTGCACAATTGCCAGCGAAAACTACGCTTTGAATTTTCCCAAAAAAACAAAAACAAAAACATAAAACAAATTCCTTATCTTCAACTGACTCTGAAATGAACAGTTACATTTTCTATTGGCCAGTAGATTAAACCCGTTATTTTATCGCCGTCATGTTATCGATAATCTGAATACATTTTCAAATCAAAATACTTTTTTAACAATCACACAATCTCTTATATCAATTATTCAATTTCATAATGATATAATAGATATATTGATATATTGATTGCTTGGTTGATTTATTTATTTATTTAATTATACTAAATGCAAAATATATTGTAATTTTAAATAAACTTTAATGAATTTCTTATTAAAGAATTTCTGCTAGTTTCTCTTTTTTAATTTAATATTGAATAATATCGTATCTATGTTCATAATTTTATTATTTTAATATCAACTTCACTTTTTAATTATTAAAAAAAAATTAATTTATAATAAATATTTTTGTATTTTACGTTGAATGTTGAATTTATAGGAAGACTTTCTCAAGTTAAAACTAATTGCAATAAATAAAATTAATAAATCAAAAATAAATTTAATAGATAAAATAAAAATAAAATAAATTAAATTCAATAAACAAAAATAAAATAAAATATATATATTGTAATTACGAAAGAGCAGATAATACAACTAATAGATGTACATGTGTATTTGCATATGTATGTATGTATGTATGTGGGCCAGTAGACATATATGTATATGTATATTGTAGTTAGTCAGAGCCAACTGAAAACTTAGTCAATTTCCATTTAAACAGTTATGATTGTATCTTAATTTTAAGGACCCCAGCCCCCCCCCCCCCCTCCGTCGGTCCTACCGTGCTCCTCCTCTGTTGTGTTTGCTTTTTGTATGATATTTCCCAATACGGTTAAGGAAGCTCGTTAAAGGCCACTCTTGGACTAGCCAAATAGCAACAAGTTTCGTAATGTTCACATTAGGTTTTCAGTGGCTCAGCTTAACCATTATCCCCAACCCTCCCCTTCCCTCCGCCTATCCACCTTCTTTCCTACATACACACACACACATACACCCAACCCCGTGGAGTGCCACGTTCTTTCACAATTTAAACTCACATGCAGTCGCATTTATTTCTATTCAATTTGATAATAACCCAAGTGTTCGTGGCTCTCGCAGGACATAAGGTCCTGGCGGACTGCCAGCCAGCCATTTGATATTACGAGGGGGCGATCACAGCAGCAGTAGCAGCAGCAGCAGCAGCAGCAGCTGCTTAGGCAGCCACAGTGGAGCATTTAGAGTGGACGCAATGTATCAACGGCTGCTGCTGCTGGCTGAGCCCGGCGGAGGGGGTGGGGATGGGGTAGTGGGAGTGGGAGTGGGAGTGGGTGGTGGCTGGGGAGGCTCTCTGATGTCTTCTTCTGCCACAACGTACCACATACTTTTAGTTTCGCTGTTACTTTCACTCTCTCTCTCTCTTTCTTTCTCTGAGTATCTTTTTCTATACATCTCGCTCTTTCTTTGCGTTTTTTTTTTTTTTTTAGGGTTGAGGGAGGGGGGAACCCCACTAGCAAAAGTGAAACTCATTTTCCCCTTTTTTTCACTTTAGCTCGAGCAACGCCTACAAAGAAGCCGAAGGAAAAACCAAGAAAAAACTGTAAAAAAGCAGCAAAAAAAAGAAGAAAAAAAGTAAAGGAAAAGAAAAAGAAAAGCGAAAATAAAAAAAATACCCCCTTGAGTTTATAACTTAAAAATTCAAAGCACGAACAAAGTTCTAATTTAAACACCGAAAGAAAAAAGAAGTGAAAGAGACGAGCGCAAAACGCACGCGGCGAAAACATGTCGAAAAAAATTGGACATAAAAGTGCACGGCAGGCGAGGCGAGTAAATAAAAAATAAGAAAACAAAAAAAAAACCGGAGAAGTGGAAATAGTAGTAGAAAGCCCAAAGACCCGAACCAGAACTTAAGACTCCGCAACGTCCTTCGTCCTGCCCACATGCACAGCCTTTTGGCCACAACACGGACAACGGCTCACAAAAAAAAAAAAATAAATAAATAAATAAATAAAAACGAAAAAAAAAATAAATATATATAATAATAATGTAAAGGGGTGGCAATCGCAAGTTCTTTGCGAATATACAATATAGTATGTAGGATATACATACAGACATACATAAACACATACATGCACACATACATATAAGTGTATATAAAAAAAAATAAAGAGAAAAAACTGCGTAAAAAGCGACCAACAAATCCTCACAATTGCAATCAATTGTCAATGCACGACGATATAATACCCTGTAACTAATCAATTTCAAACTAAGTATTTGTGATTTAAAAAATTATTTCTTTTTTTATTAAATCGAGATAATACTTATTTCATAATGTGTAGATCAATTAATATTTATCTATGGTAACTTATTCTGATTGATGCCGGATTGACGATATGCTTAAATAATTATTTAAAAAAATTATAAGAAATTTTGTTTTCAAACAGTTTCAACCATGTTGGGTGACATTTTTTTTAAAGTCAGCCCAGTTTTTGGCCAAAGGACATGCGAGTGAAAAGGATATCTTCGATCGATACACGAGAGATGGCCAACTGAGAGACCATCAAGTGACGTAGATGGACCTCAATCTTTGGAGGATCAAGTGCGCTCCTGATTCTCTGGCTATCCTTCGTATCCTTGTGCAACTGACCAATGCGGCGACCTTACATTATTTAATGAGCTTAACGCTATATGAAAAAGTTCTCTTGTTGGGTTTCGAGGGGAGAGAGAGAGAAAGAGAGGGAGGGGGGGGGACTAAAGATGATTGTATCTTCTTCATTATTTATAATATTATATATACATACATATACCCAACACTCTTACACTTTCTTCACTTTGGCATCAACTTATTTTTAATGTATATAAATGTCGATTTTCATTTACCCAGTGTCCAACCCTTGCGCCAATGCGAATCTGAATGTCGACGAAGTTACAGATGAAGGTGGGGATGGGGATGGGGATGGGGAGGTGTATGTGCTGTGGGGAGGGGTTGTGGCGGGTGTAGAATCCCAACTCATTATGTCCATCGTTCAAGTTCACTTATTTACTGGCCAGCACAAGTACGAAGGACAATAAGGTCCCAACACGAGCATTGCCATCCTTTTGATACCCTGTAATTAAACATAGTTTGTTCATTGGGTGTTTGCATTGTACATAAATACAATAACAAAAAACGTATAAATACAATATATAAAATATAAAATTTTCAACGAAAAAAACTTTAAAGTGAAAGTTCTGGGAATTATATTGTAGTTATCGATCATTAAATAATAAAATTAATTGATTTTATTTTCAAAAATAAATTAAATATAATATATAAATTCTAGAATAAAAAAAATATTAAAAATATGTTAATTACAATAAATAAACTCTACAACTTGCTGGTGTAAATATGTTTCAATAAATTAAATAAATTGTCTCAATATATTAAATGAATTGATTACAACAAAATGAATTAAATATTTAGGTTAAAGTCTATTTATTATTTAAGAAAATTATTATACAATTACTGTCTGTCCGTCCATAAGAACAATATGAGCAAGACATAAATATAATATAATTATTTTCTATTTATTAAATAAATCATTTATTCAGATCTAAGAGAAATCTCGATTAAGACTCGACTGTTACGGCCCGATTAATAATATATAGTATAATATAATATTGCATAATAGAAAGATTAATTTATTTCCCAAATAAATCATAGCATACTTTATGGGATTTGTGACTGGACAGAGCATCGTCGAGTCGTGCAACTTGCTTATTCTACATAACATTTTTTTTTATTTATTTATTTATTTTTTTTTAACTTTTTAAGAAGGGCAATAACTTTGGCACAACTTTATATATATATATATTTTTTTGTTTCTTCTCAGCCGCTTGTTGCGTGGGCGTCATTGGGCGGGGCGGCTAAAGAGGCGGCTACGCAATTATGTTTAATTGGACCTTGTGGGCCTTGTCTTTTGTTTTTTTTTTTTCCCCCACTTCTTGTACTCTTATTGCTCAAGACTTCAGGACGAAGTGGTATTCCTTTTTTTTTTTTGAATTCTTTTGTTCTTCCTTTTATTCTGTTTTTTTTTTCGTTTTCTTTTGCTTGAGAAAGTGGTATATAAAGTATTTATAAAAGACTTCACATCTGAACACTTTCAGAAAGATTTGGCCAGGGATTACGAGAGTAATAACAATTAAAATTACTTAATGATAGGCTAAGTCCTTGCTGCCAATGCAATCAACATGCAACATTTGACGATTTTCCAACACAATTACTAACCAAATGTTGATACTTAATTATTAAAATTATATTCACAACTAAAAGATAGATAGAGAGAGAGAGAGAGAGAGAGAGAAAGAAAGAACAACGTGCAATAATAAAAAAAAATGGTTTTTAACAATTTCTAATTATTGAGATACTTAAATAAAACACACATTTGTATATTGTATATTGTAACTAAAAAGTTATGTGCGTGTGTGTGTGCGTGTGTTTGTGTGAGTGTGTGTGCGTGTGTATGGGTATGTGTATGTGTTTTGGGTATTTAATTTAACTAGTAACAACTATTAAAACGGCTATAATAACAAACAATGACAATCAAAAGTACAAAAATGTTTGACAAAACTTTTTGATGGCTCAAATAAAACAACAACAACAACAACAACAATGCTTTAAGTGCCCAACAACAACAACAACAAGGAATGTGGTTGTATGTGAAAATGTCACATTTACGTCAGTTAAGCTGCCCGTTTAGTGGCAGCTAACACTCTTGCACGCACACACACACACACACACACACACACATACATATGGTATATATATATACACATTAACTAGATATATATATACACATGTATGTATACTCATATAGCTGCAGTTACAACATAAATTAAGTTATTTTGATAATCAAAACTGAAAAGCGAATGTTTTTGTTAGACAACAGCAGGGGTTATTCTTGTCTATGTGCCATGGTGCGGCGAGGGGGGGGGGGGGGAAGGGCTTAACAACACGGGACATGGGACTTCATTTTTCGTTTCCAGTTGTAATTCTAATTTTCCAGCCTCCCTTTTTCCCCCCCACTACCCCCCTAATGTGGTGTGGTGTGCCGCCTATTTGCAAGGGTTGTTGCTGTCCATTGTTGTAGACGCTTTGCATTTTACAATACAAGACACACACACACACACACACACACACAACACACCCACACCTACATAACCCCACCAGCTAGCTATACACGCCTACACAGCATCCGTTCGCTCCACTTGCCCCATCGGCCCCATCCAGATGGCAACATAGTTAGCACAATTGTGTTGCATACTTTCTCGGGCATGCGTCAAAGCGAGATACCAACTGCGTGTGTATGTGTATAAACATATACATATACATATACATATATGTCCAACAACTGCCCATGCTGGCCACCCCACATACACACGCACACGCACACAGACACACATATGAACACATAAACTTACAGTTTTAAAAGCTCGCAAGCAGCTGGAAAGTGCGCACCACCTTCTCACAGACACACACACACACACATACGCATACAGACACACACACACACACACACACAAGCAAACTAATTTACCTACGCCAGCAGTTTTTGGCACTCACACACACACACACGTAGTTGTGGCACACACATATGCAAATTTTGCAATGCTTTATTTGGGGGTTGGCTGCGCGCGTGTATGTGTGTGTGTGTGTGAGTGTGCGTGTGTTGTTTTTGCATATGGGCAGCGGGGATTTTGGAAATGGGGGTTGTGGAGTGGGAGTTGGGGATTGGGGGTTTGGGGGCTGTGGGGTTGGTCTGCAATGTGCCTTGTCATTGTAGTAGTACTCGTACTCAATCTTCTACACGGCCTCAAACTACTCCTTCGGCTGCTTCTGGAAGTCGTTAGGCTGCCTTTTTGGCCATTGTTGGACTTTGCGTTTGCCTTTTACTTTTTAGCGTATACAGCAGCCGTACACCCACACACACACACGCACAAAAGATTATATATGTATATACGATATGTGTATGTATAGAAAGAGCATGATGCATACATTTTAATCTTTAATTTATGGCTTATTCAAAACTAATGACACTGAAAGTGTCCACAAGCCTTTGTTGCAAGGCGTTGCTGGCCAGTGCGGCATGTGGCAAGTGGCATGTGGCATGTGGCATGCTGCGTGTGTGGCGATGCCAATCCAAGGGATGGTTTCGCTGCCACATGAAAGGCTTGGCCAATCAGTTAACCCCCAACCCCCAAAATAAATGCCAACAACATCTAGCTAATATGCTGCACATACACATGCACATACACATAGACACACATTCATACACACGCATATGTACAATGCACAATTGCACCTCTGGGAAATTGCATTAAAATACAAAATTAATTTAAGTGTCAAAAAAAAAAAAAATTTTTTTTAATTTTTTTATTTATTTAATTTATAGTAAGAAATTTGGCTAAAAGACTTGTTATTATCCTATTTAATTTAATAATGTGATCAAGAAAACATTTATAAATTATATAAATTGATTTAAATTATTTTTGTTGTTTAATAGCTATGAATGAAATGCCTTTAATTTTTATTATAATTTTGTTTATTATAATTTATATTAAATTCTATAAAATTTAATTTTTAAATTATCTTAACAATTTTCGATTTCAATTAAATACAATTTAATATGAAATTATAAAATAAAATGAAAAGATGAAGAATTTGAATTTAAATCAACTACTTAAAAGAATATTCCAAATTTTAAGATATAAATTTAAAAATTAATATGAAATCAAAACAATTAATATTAAATGAAAAATAAAAAATACTTAATTAGTGAAATAAAAAATAACTAAATACAAAAATAAAAAATATTTATAATAGGTAAAATTATTTGTTTAGTGTATAATTTATAGTAAGAAATTTGGCTAAAAGACTTGTTATTATCCTATTTAATTTAATAATGTGATCAAGAAAACATTTATAAATTATATAAATTGATTTAAATTATTTTTGTTGTTTAATAGCTATGAATGAAATGCCTTTAATTTTTATTATAATTTTGTTTATTATAATTTATATTAAATTCTATAAAATTTAATTTTTAAATTATCTTAACAATTTTCGATTTCAATTAAATACAATTTAATATGAAATTATAAAATAAAATGAAAAGATGAAGAATTTGAATTTAAATCAACTACTTAAAAGAATATTCCAAATTTTAAGATATAAATTTAAAAATTAATATGAAATCAAAACAATTAATATTAAATGAAAAATAAAAAATACTTAATTAGTGAAATAAAAAATAACTAAATACAAAAATAAAAAATATTTATAATAGGTAAAATTATTTGTTTAGTGTATAAAAATATAAATATATTTTTTCGTTTAATACTATTTATAATTTTATAATTAATATTTATAATTAATATTTTCTAAAGAAAAGATAAAACCAAATTTAAAGAAATATATATATCTGACCGGTGACCTATGCATCATATACACATTGATATTATCGATATGTACATAATCTATAATATTTAAATTTAATTATTGCATTTAATTGCATATTTTATTTTTCTATTTTTTTGTGTGTGCGTGTGTGTGTGTGTGTGTGTGTTTTAATAATACAATGTGAATAGTTGTGCTTGGCAGTCATTAGATATGCCTGGAAACCCTTAAAGCATCCACACACACACACAAATATATGCCTATGTATGTGAAAGTACGTGTGTGTGTGTGTGTGTTTGTATGGTGTCTCAAATTGTTTGCCATTTGTAAGCGTTGTATGTTTTAGGCCTTTCTCGTTTGCTGTTGTTTTAAAATTAAAATGAATGCCCGCAAGCAATAACTACGACAAGCTAAAACAAAAAAAAAACAAAAACAACAACAACAACAACAACAAAACCCTAAAAACTAAACAGCAGGAGAAGAAGAAGTAGACAAAAACCACCCAAAAAATCCACCCAAAATATCCACCCAAACTGAAATTAGCCGCTTGCCGCATGCTGCTGCTGTCCAAGACAAGCCAACATCATTATGCGTAGCTGTGTGTCCATGTGCATATACACATACACATACATACATGAGTGTGTGTGTGTATGTGTGTGTGTATATATGCGAAATAATCTCGTAAATTACGCAAAAAAGGAAACACGCCGCCAGGAAAACACTCCAGCCTGGCCAGTCCAGGAAGAATACGGCCGAAGCTCGAAACTCGAAGCCGAAGCGAAAACCAAAGCCAAAGCTAAAGCCAAAGCCAAGGCCCAAGCCAAAGTGAAAGTAAGAGTGAAAGTCAAGGCAAGGCAGGGCGAGGCAGGGCGAGGCAAAGGGAGACGAGACGCAGAAGAACGCAACGCAACGCAACCAGTGGAATCAAGTTAGCTCGAGTGGTGCGGCATGGTGTCTATGGACGGTGGTTGGCTGCTTGTTGCCAGACGACGCACCACGTGGACCAAGGGCCAACAACATACTGGGCACACACATGTCCAAATTCGCATGTGTGTGTGTGTGTGTGTGTGGGTGTATAATACTTCGATTCTTGGCCATCCGAAAACTAACAACCACCGAAACCTGAAGAGTCGTTTAAATAGTTTCAAATATGGAATATTCAAACAGGATTTAAATTTATCAAGTGATTCCATCTCTTTAGCTTATCTCCAAATACTGTTACTGTTACTGTTACTGTTAATGTTACGTTTAGTAATGTTATGCTATGTTATGTTAGGTTTATGTTATCTTAAACCTGTTTTCATTCTTTTCATTTAGTTTAGAAGTTTATGTTAAGATGTTTCCTATATTTAGTTATCTTTTATTTGCACTTAGTCAGTTTCCATTAAGCAGCCCTCGCAACACACACACACACATGTATATATATATATACACACACATACACTTAACTATATACTTACATATGTATGCAGCAAAGCACATTGTAAAATCCGTTCCATTCCGTTCCGTTTAGAGTTGCCAATCTACAAAATTTGGAAAGCGCCCAACATCGTGTGTCCATTCACAACACTTGCGACGCACAATGTGCCATTCCTCATGCCTCATGCCGCATGCCTCATGCCACATGCCTCATGCCTCATGCCGCATGAGTGGGGTTCGCCCCGTCCGTCCCGCATCTCCGTTAGCCGACGACGACGTCTGCTTTAGTCCTTTCGGCCACACATACGCATAAGCGCACACACACACAGACACATACACGCACTACATATACACACGCACAACACATACACACGCACAACACATACATATACATATAAGCATACATACATAAGGACTCTGGTCCACTTATGATGAGTTTACATTTTCAAAAGCGAGACATGAAAATGAAAATTGGGCAAGGAAACTTGCCAAAGCCAGCAACAACAACAACAACAACAACAACAACAATAACGAAAATCGCCCTCAACTCTTGCACGCATCTCGCATAGTTCGCATTTGGTAGTGGGGGTGGGCGTGGCAGGGGGGGGGGGGGGAAGGCGGCTGTCACACATTCAAAACATTTGAACGTTACGTACGGAAGATTGGTTGGTCTGTTAGGCTCGGAGTTTGGGCTGGGGTAACATACAGGAAGCCAAATGTGGCTCGTCGCCATCGTTGTTGTTGTTGTTGCTGTTGCTTTGGTTGTTGTTGTTGCTGTTGCTGTTGTCGTTGTCGTCGTCTATCGGCCAACAGCAGCTTCTAGCAAGTTCCTCTTCCCTTGCCTGTCCATCAAGCCGCAGCTACGCTGCCCGTTACGTATGCATATTTTACAAGAGGGGGGAGAGTTGGGGTTGGGGTTGGGGTTAGATCAGTTAGGGGGCTGGCGTTGGGTGGCGACGCGTAGCAGCGACTGTGCCACTGTCAGCCAGACGATGATGGCGTCGACGTCGCTGCTAAGGACGAGGACGAGGACGGAGAATGAGGATGAAAATGAGGAAGAAAACGACGCGTCGTAGAAATGTGCTTGTGCAAGGACGCAAGATATACACATGTATGTGTATATGTATGTTTGTATCATATGTATGTAAATGCTTTATCATATGAGCGTGTATGTGTATGTGTGTGTGTGTGTGTGTGTTTGTATGCGTAGACATTGGCCGAGTTGTGGGGTTTGCGTGGAGATGGTGAAACGGACAGGCAAAAGTGGAGACAGCGTCCAACTGGGCTGAGCGGTTGAAGGAGCGACGCGTCGTGTGGACTTTCAATGTCCATATAGAAAATTTTGCAATTTTGAAATACATGCGCAGTCACACACACACACACACGCATACGCACACGCACACAAAATGCTTTTAACATTTTCTAAGATTCAAATTTCGTAAATTATCCCTTTGCAAGTTGCTGAGCAGCCTATGGATGTATGTATGTATGTAAGTATATGTGTGCATGTGTGTGTGTAGGCCTTGTTATACTTATGCCTGGCAGCTTGAGTTATCGATGGTCGACGGCTCATGTTGCGTCCATTGACTACATACAACAAACAACAAGTACACGCACGCATTTAAATGTTTGCTGTTGGGCCTCTTCTTAAGTATAAGACGGTGTAACAAAAGCGCTCAGCTATCAGCAATGCCACTTGCCACTTGCCACACGCCGCATGCCCCATATATCTTCATGCAATGTACATGCCATGCAATGTGTGCCAAATGCAGTTATCGCAAAGAAAACTTTCATTGCATACGTTAAGGCGCGCCCAGGCGAATGCAACATTTGGCAAACACTGCGTATGCGTTATATTTTATGCGTTCTACGTTCTACGTTCTACGTTCTGCATACTACGTTCTACGTTCTACACTATGTGTATATGCTAAAGGACATTGTAATCCATTTAATTGCACTTGCCAACAATCCGTGTATTTGTTTATTATTCATTTGTTTATATACACCAAAATAAACAATATTCAAAGTTAAGTTTCACATTTGTTAAATTAATTTAAATTTGATTTAATAACGTATTGATACAGAATAAAACAATCATTTCATTTAACTTAAACGATAATTATGCAACAAAACAACGTTATAAATAAAAAAAACAGTTAATATTATATTATTAATTGTAATCAATAATGATGATGGCGCTACAATAATTAATTTACAAAATTATGCAAAATATTAAAAGATTTTGAAAATTCACTTTTGTGAAAATATTTTTATAAACTAAAATAAATAATATATATTTTATTATTATATTGTAAATAATTAAAGTTTGCGATCGAAAAGCGATCCTAGAAATATCCTACTAACATTACGTATATGCCCACTCACACAAGGACACGAAGAAACAGTTTAGATAAGATTTAGATTCGATTTTGTCTGTACTTTTGGCCAAATGTGTTTTGGGCTTTGGTTTAATCAAAAAAAAAAAAAAAAAGAAAAAAAAACATTGATAATTCCCTTTGTATGGATCTGCAGACAGGTTTTGGTTGTTTTCTGCCTCTAGTTTACCTTTTACATCCTAACGACATCATGTATGTATGTATGCATGTGTGTCTTTGTATTTGTGTGTGTGTGTGTGTGTGTGTGTGTGTGTGTGTGTGTGTGTGTGTGGTCAACGTTGTGTGCGCTCCCCCTGCGCATACTCACATCTTTACTAT
>JBAMCR010000638.1:0-14069 GCA_037075045.1 Mulgravea parasiatica
CACTGCATGCTTTTTTCGGTTACTCTCGCTAGCGGAGCGTAAGGAAAAAAACGGTCGACTGTTATTTGCAAGCTATGTTTTTATCATATATATTAAATACAAATGTATGTACTCGTATATGTATATATTATACAATACATAATTATAATCTATAGATTTGTTTATTTATTTATTTTATCAAATTATGCGGTATTCGTAAGTGCATTTCACATGCGGCTTGCACTTGCTTTATGTTTTCTTCGTATTCTTTATTTTCCTTTCTTCTTCATTTTTTTTCTCTTTTTTTTGGTTTATTTTTGTTTTTTTTTGTTTTTTGTGCTTTTCAAATTGGCAAGTGCCAGCGGGCAGCTCAGCAGGCATCAAAACGCAACACCACCCCGTCCATTAGAAGAGAACCAGGGAGCAGGAGCGGGTAAACGGGCAAACGGGTAAACGTGTAGTGGGTGGGTGGATGGTAGGGATCCAGTAGCCAGTAGCCACCACCGGACGCTGTATGGCGTCCACGACAGTCGGAGGCTGGTACGCAGCCACGTTATGGGCCTTAACCCGTTCGTGCGTCGCGTTGGCTGCTTCGTGCGTGCATTGTCCAGTGGTTGGTGGATTGCCAACTGGGCGAGCGGGCGACCGAGCAACCGGGTGAACGGGCGAAAGGGTGAACGGGCCACCGGGTTGAACGATTGGGCGGGCGGTGGTGGGCAGCCGGTGGGCTTAATTTAAGCGAGTTTTATTTTTTCTCAATTTTGCGTTGTTTTTTTTCTGTACTTTTTTACATGCTGCTCGTTGCGTGTTTTTTATTTGATTTTGTTTCGTTTATATATAAATTTTTCCTCTTTTTTTTTGCGTCACAAGGGGTGGCTTTTTGGAAAAACTGGACGTTCGTTCCTCTGCGAGTGTGTGTGTGTGTGTGTGTGTGCGTATGTGTGTGAATCTCGTTATGTTGTCTGTTGTTTGAAATGACCGCTGTTGCAGCGATGTCGCGTCGCAGTCGACGTTTGCGTCGCTCTAACTCTTTTTTTCTTTGAATTTTTTTTCTGTTGCCTTTTTTTTTGCAAAATGTTTTGTTGTTGTTACTTTCTTTTCCTTTTACGCTTTGTATTTGTATTGTACAATTTCATATACTTTACACACACACACACATACACACATAGATATATTATGTACACTTCATAGTATGTGTATATATATACAAATGCACATACAATACATACACACATACTTATTTATACAATATAATGTATTTTATGTATTTTTGTGTATAATGTTTTTTGTTCTTCTTTATGTTATTTTTGCCTAAGCTAAACAATTTTAATTGAATTTTTAACAAAATACGAATCCATTTACTTACTATTCTTTTACTTCTAATTTTTCTTGTGCTTTGTTATTGTTGTTGTTGTTGTTGATGTTGCGCCTCAGGCTGCATTGAATTGTTGACTCCTGGAAAGGGGGAGAGGCTGTGCATGTGTATGTGTATGTGTATGTGTATGTGTGTATGTAGTTGTAGGGGTGAGGTGACACAATGGCCAACAATATATTTGCATTTCTAATGTTTATGCACAATTTCTCCAGAAGAGAAATATAAAGTTTTCATTGACCATGAAAATGTGTTGCCTACTTTTCAGCTGTCAGCTTTTCACAGAAATCTAATAGAAAAACAAAAAAAAAAAAAACAAATATGGTACAAAGCGGAAATAGTAAATGAAAATATAAGATAGGAAAACAATTCTTTTTAGTCTTATTTATATGGTCCTATTTTATTAATCGAATAATTTGATATGCTTGATAATACGAGATAGTTATAAAAGAATAAAATAGTATCTATAATAATGTTATATTTCCTAATAATATTATTAACCTTATATGAAGTCATGAATAAATAAATTACATTGTAACGTTATATAAATACTTTTTATTCCATTATTGAATTTAATTTTATTTTGTTAACTAGCATTCATTTTGTATTTTAATCATAAGTGTTTGGAATGTGCAAAAACAATATAAATTATAATGTTTAATAATACATTTAAATGTAACCATAACAATTAAATAAATTATTGTTTTTAAATTACATCATTTAAATTTCAAAATGATGTAATACATTTAATTAAGTAAGTAATTTTAATTTTCTTTTAAATTAAAGGTGGATCATTAAATAAAAGCTTAAAAAAAAACTAAAAACTTTAAACTTTTATTGTTGAAATGGAAAATATATTTAATTGAGAATTATACAACGTTTTGGTTTAAATAAAATCTGAAATCGATTAATTGAACCGAGAATAAATTTACAGTTACCACAAATTACAAACACATATGCATGGCACATGTGCATATGTGTATGTGTGTTTATGTACATACACATACATACATACATACATATAAGGCAAATAATGCAACAGCTAATTGGCAATGCGATGCGAACTAGTTATCATCAATGAAATGATGCAAACGAGCCGAATGAAATCAAATTGAAATTAAGAATGTTCGTGGAAATGGAAGATGATGCTGGTAAATGTTAAGTGGAAAATGGGAAATGGGAAATGGCAAATGGAAAAGAAATGTCTTTGATATTTAATATGTTTAAATATGCGAATCCTTTGAAGCGAGCCGGGTAAACAGAAAAAGGCCTAAATGCCTTCTCGCACTCGTCTTAGCCCGCTTTACAAATACTACAATAAATAGAAAGCTAAAACAAAAAAATGAAACGCACACACATGCATGCATGCACGCACACACTCGCTGGACAGTGTATGCTTTATGTGTGTAAATGTGTGTGTGTGTGTGCGCTTAATGTATGCTGATACATATACACATACAATATGTACATACATATATACGTACATATTTCGTAATAGTCGAGAGAGACATCAGCAAAAGGGCAAGTGAAATGCATTGAAACGAAACGAAATGAAACGAATTCAATTGAGATGACGACGACAAAGGCGATGATGAAAATGAGTGTGAGGAAGCAGCCTGAATAATGCCAATGAAGAGTAAAAAGCAGATCGATAGATAGCAGCCACTAGTCAGTCATACCATATACGAGTATGTAGAGTATGTAGACTTTGGCCAGCATATATGACCAGCCTAGTGCACTGTGTGCTAGTAAGAGAGTAACAACGTGAAAGAGGGGGAGAGAGAGAGAGAGAGAGAGAGAGAGAGAGAGAGAGAGAGAGAGAGAGAGAGAAAGTGAAAGTAAGAGGGGGAGTATGAGCGTGCGAGAGAGATCGTAATGCAAACTGTCAGAATGCGTAACTCAATTTACAATTTTGCTTTTACTTTTGCTTGCTTAGCTCCTTCTGCTGCTTTTTTTTCATCCATTTTTTATTTGTGCTTGTGTATGTGTTTCTGCATACATGAGTGTGTGTGTGTGTGTGTGTGTTTGTGTGTATATGTCTAAGGAAGAGTCTGCTGTATGCTGAATTAAAAGAAAATGGAAAATGCTAAAAAACGAACGGCTGGACACGAGGCGAAAACAACAACAACAACAACAACGAAGCATCCTCATCAAGGGTTGGAGCTGCTTGGACCAAGGCTGGCCATGATAAAGTCAGCAAAATGTGTGTAGTGCGTGCCACCACGCGGTCTTTGGGCCGAGTTAGAGCCGTGTGGTTAGAAGGGGTTGCGGGTGGAACAAGGGGACTGGTCACCTCGACGGGCTTTTTGTTTCGCACGAATCCTTTCGCTTGCTCAACTCTCCTGCCGCCGCGCGCAACAACCTGAAGCCGACACAAAAAAAAAAGAATTAAACTAAACACAAAAAAAGGATAATAAAAACCAAGAAAAATGCTCCAATTCACAAGGGTCGCCCAGCAAATATCCTATATTTAAAAAAAATGAGATAAATAGTAGATAGATCAATAATTAATTTAGTTAAAAATGTATTTAAGTTTTTCTTTCTGATGTAATTTACTTATTATTTTTGTTGTTTACTTTTAAACAGTTTTAAATTTAAAAATTAAAATACATTATTTAAGACTAAAAAACATTTTCAAAATAATACTTGAAAATTATATAGAAGTGTTTTTATTTTTACATTAAATGTTTTTTATAAATGAAGAAATACAAAATTATAAAATAAATAACTAAATTAATTAAAATACAAAATTATAAAATAATTAACTAAATTAACTATATTTCATAAAATTGAAAATATTAATATAAAATATAAAATACATTTATAATAAAACTTCTATATGTATGTATGTATGCACGCATGCATTACTTTCTACACCCCCTTTTCTTAGAGACTTTATTACAGGGTATAAAAAGCGAACAGAAATGTAACAAAAGCGAATGCTGCGTGGGTGCTCAAGGGGTGGTGGTGGTGGTGGTGATGGAGAGGACGAGTTTGCCAAGGCCGGGGAAAAGTAAGGAGGCTTCGATGTTAGGTAAGAGAAAGAATGGGTTGCTTCTTATGCAACAAAAACAACAAAACAGAAATGGAAAATTCTACACACACACACACACACACACACACACACATACATACACACACAGGCACGCTTGGACAATTGGCCATGGCTTGAAACTTTTTTTGCTGACCCCTTCCTGCTGTCTACCACCCCCCCGTCCGCACCATAGTGTTTGCCAAGCGTGCAGAAAAGCTGACCAGCACAAAAAAAAAAGAGAAGAGAAGGAAAAAGAAAATGAAAAAAAGCAAAAGCAAACGCACCAAATTACATAGAAAATGTACAACAATAACAATAACAATACAAGAGCACACACATAAAAAACGAAAATAACAACAAAAAAGGAAGAAAACAGAAAAAAGCAAGCGAAATCTCTAAGCAACACAACAAAATGGAAAAGAAGAAGAAATGTGTAAAAAAAAGGGTTACAAAATTACGTACGATGCGTCGACAACGGCGGCGACGGTGACCGCGACAGAGACGGTAACACCGACTGCGACAGAGGCAGAGACAGAGACAGCGACAGCGACGTTGCTGTCAAAGTAAACGTCGCTGTCGCTGTCGCCGTCGCCGTTCAAGTAAAGAAATGTAAAGAAAATTACAAAATCACCCCCTTTGGCCAGGCTTACATGCTTACAGTTATTACCGCGATAAGGTGAGGGTGTCCACCGCCCGCACGCGGACAGTGGCAGCATGATGCTAGCAGGGCATCCGGGGGTAGGGGGTGGATACGAAAACAGTTGCTATTTCGGCTGTCCCAAGGCTTATCAGAGTTTCCGGAAATGAGTTGTGCTAGTTGCAAGTTTATGTAACTCCCTAGCTTCAATTGTATTGTAGTATATTATTTTTGTTTTTTTTCTGATTTTCTGTTTTCTTCTATTCTTGGAAAACTATTAACACTAATAAATGAAAGTATCCTAATCAAAGGGAATGGGGGGAAAAAAACTTAAGTGCATCCTTAAACCCAAAGACTTTCCGTCAATGGTAAAGCCAACATTATTATTATTTTTTTAAATTTTTAATACATTATTTATTTTTTAAGCATAATAGTTGGTAAGTTTAAATATCATTTAATGCTTGATTTAAATTTTAATTTAAAAATTGTATAAACATTACGAATACGAAAAAGATATCTACAAATAATTATCATATCTATTAAAATTATTATTTAATTATTGCTTAGGGGATTGAAGACAAAATTAAAAAAAAAACAAAGACAAGGAAATGCACGAATAATAACAATTTCTATTTTATTTATCTAAAAAGTTTATCATTTATTATTTTTGATTTGAGTATATTAAAAAGATAATTTACTTAGCTTTGTGGAATATTTAACGAAATAATAATACAGAAAACTCAAACGAACTTTTTTCTATAAGCTCCGTAAATGTATATAATGTTATTTAATTTAATTTTATATGCATATGTAGTTAAATCAAACTTTTCTTTTTTTTTTGTGAACTAACTAAGATTAACGGAGCGAAGGCGATGAAGAAATTCCTCACACTGTTTTGAATATGTTACAACTCGGCGCAGCTGTCATAGTAAAAAAAACAGCAGCAGCAACAACAACAACAACAACAACAACAACAAGGACATCAATATTCAGAAGATGAAGCAGCAGCAGAGAACAGAAGCAACAAAAGACTTTTTCTGTTTGGGCACATTAATAAACAGCTAGCAAAAGTGCTGCCCATGCCAAAGAGAGAGAGAGAGAGAGAGAGAGAGTGAGAGAGGAAAGGAGTCGCACATGTTCATGCATATGCATATACTACATTATAAAATGTTATACAGGCAGCGACATACATACACAAACATACGCATACATGCGCACACACTCAAACACACTTACACACACACACAATCACACACGCGCGCGCTGGTCAAGCAAATATAGCAAATCAAACGCAGTCACACGACCCCAACTGCCTTTCTACCACCCCCCACTACCCACCACCACCTTCTGTTCGTTGTACCTTCTGTATTCACTCCTGCCCCACCCCCCCTTTGCATAATGCGTTCAGTCGTTCGCTTTGCCTTTTACTTTGCGCGCCAAAGAATGTTTAAAAAAAATTTTGTTTCGATAAAAAAAAAATCACACACACTGACGCTGACCAAACGCAACGTAGCCGCTGTCGGCGTCGACGTTGATGTTGACGTTGAAGTCGGCAGCAAATGAAAAATTACATAAAAACCAAATTTATATGCATACATACACACACGCACACACGGACACACACACACACATACACATACAAATATTTTGGAACACATATGCATGTGAATATGCACGAAAAAAATCAAACAAAACAAAAATAAAATAAAATAAAGTAAAAGTAAAATAGAATATAAAAAAAAGGAGAAAAAACCAAAAGAAAAATCTTCCCTTAACTTTTCATTTAAATGCTATGTAGTTGACAGTCAGACGGAATGCTTCAACCTCCCCTCCCCCCTGGCAGCACAAACCCCATGACATGGTACTCGCAATCCAACAACAAGCGTCCCCCCCACCACACGCCCACCCACACGCATTGCCAATTGTTGTAGTTGTTGTAATTGTTGTTGTTGTTGTTGTTGTTTTAAGTAGGAAATTGTGTCCGAGCAGCTCATCGTTGTCCTTCTGTTCGTTCTCTGTTATCAAATGATTTTCTTTTGTAAACTTACTGCCCGTCAAGGCGAAATAGAAGGACATAGCAGCCAGCCAGCCAGATAGACAGACAGACAGACAAGACAGACAGACAGACGGACGAACAGACAGATAGATGGAGAGAAGCGACTAAACAACAGGCAACCCTTTCAAGTTGAGTGGATCGGTTCGGGTATTGGACTAATGCTAATGTCTCATACGCTTGTCATTCGCATTGCTGAATGTTTCGAATGTTTTTTTTCTTTTGTTGTTGTTGTTTTTGTTGGTTTTTTGCTTTGTCGTTTTTTCGCTTTTTTAAGGTGATTTTGTATTTGTTTCGTTTGTCTTTTTTTCTTTTCTTCTCCATTTCCTGTCTTTTACTTTCTCGTATTTTTTTCTGTTTTTTTTTGTTTGGTTTACTGGGAGAGAGCAAGAGAGATTTGGCCGATTTAAAAGGCGTCAGATTAACCCAAATTTTTGGCAACTGTGGGAACTAAGTCAGTGTGTCTGCTATCATAGCGAAAACTATACAAATATAAATTTAAATACGAACACATGCACATACATATGTATGTACACATGTGTGTGTGCGTGTGTGCGTGTTTGTGTGTAGTAGTTTTGCTTTGTGGCCATAAATTAAACATGCAGCTTTCAGTTTAGAGTTTCAACTGAAGTTTCTTTGGCATTTTGCTTGGCGCACAAAAGTATGCTACACCGATGCGACGAACCGTGTAAATACTACGCAATCAAAAACTTTCACTATTGCCACACGTTCTCACCCGCAGTGTTGGTCATTTGGCTATTTTATAGCCAAATTATTTCGAATAATGCGATTTGTTTAATGACGTAATATAATTACAAAATTACATTTAATTCAATAATGATATGATATTATATCAAGAATCAAATAAACTATTCGTCAATTAAGTTTATTTTTATAGTATAATAAATTTTGAATTTGATTTTCACTAAAATTATGTTCTGTTTTGGCTTTTTTATTAGCATATTTTCTTAGGTAAAAAGCTGACAACACTGCTGACAAGCACTCTTACTCTAACGCACTATTTTACTCTTGCTTTCTTTTATCCTTGCACATACACACACACACACACACATACACACACCTACAGCTACCTATATATAAACATACATACATACATACATGTGTACATTGCCCATTGCCCACCTATGCGGACAGAGGCAAAGGCATTTTGTTTGTGCGGTCGCAGAACTTGAAAACTAGTTTGTATAAGAACAACAACACGTGTCTGGTTGTGTGTATGTGTGGGTGTGTGTGAGTGTTTGTTTGCGTGTGTGTGTGTGTGGCAAGGGGGGTCTTATGTACTGTCCAACTGGAAGCAGATAGCAGAGAAACTGCCTTGATTGTAAATTTCAACTTAATTACATAAACAGAATTTAATCCTTTCAAACTGTGTCGCATTCGCTCTGCACACACATACAAGTATAATACATAAAACTAGATGTTTATATACGTAAATATATATATCCATGTGTGTGCATGTAATACATAGTATATATACATATATGCTAATGTGTCTTTTGTGTGTGTGTGTGTGTGTGTACACTAATTTATGGCCAGCATAACTATCGCAATCCAAACACAAAACGTCTGCACAGTGGATGAAAAATACCATAAGCAACAAAAAAATTAAATAAAAATTAAAAACTTAAATAATATATTTTATAATAATTTAAAAATAGATTTTATTAGAATCACACACATGGAAATTGATTAATAATTTAAATTTGATAAAATCGTAAAATAATATTATTGTACGAGTTTTAAACACAATGAGTTGTATTTATTCAATCACATCATAGATTTATAATTGTTCCCTTGCAGTTGTACATTTTGTTAATTTTATTGTAAATTTCTTTTTACCTTTTTAACATTTTGCGACACTGTGCCATGAAACGAAGGACAACTGAGGACGAACTTGCCCATGATGAATATTCCAAACTTGTGCATTAGTTTTGGCTACTCCTGCCACTAATCGTAAGCATACACATACACATGCAGATAATGTATGTATGTGCATGTATGTATATAAATATAGGTATATGTATGTGCATGTATGTATATGTATATGATATTGTGTGGCTTGAGAATCGTGTTAAGTGTAGCATAGAAATAGGCGTCAACAACGGATGCTGCCCCTTACCCCATATATTGGTCTATGCCTATATATTATTTGGCAGCCCAGGTTGATCAGCATGACATACACCTGCCATACACACACACACACACACGCAGAGAGAAAAGGTATGGCAAAAACAGGGAAAGAGAGAGAGAGAGAGAGAGAGAGAGGCAAAAGGAGATTGAGAGATTAAGTATGAGAGCCCAACAATTTCCACATAGAAAATTTTAAATTTCCGACTTGGTCGACACACATGCAGGCCGCACTAAGATTTGCGAATACCAAATTGTAGGCCTGGCCTGAAGCGTATTACCACTCCTCTTTCTTTCTCACTCTTACACCCCATACACACACACACACACACACACACACACACACTCACACCTACACTAGCCTTAACTTATAATAAAAGCCATTGGCATTGCCATTGCCATTGCCAGCTTGCCCCCCTTCTCCATTTGATTTCGTTGTATGTAAAGTGCGTAAGTTGTGCCACATTTTGGGGCAATAGAATGTCTATGTCTTTGTGCGTGTGTGGGTGTGTGTGTATATGTGGTCGGGCTCACTATTTTACATACGTAATGCCAACTTCATGGCGCTTTGGTAAATCTCATAAGCGCCGCCGGCTACATACAGCAGCGAAATTAGCGTTTGGACCTTTGTCCTGGGCATTGGGGAGTTTGGGATGCCAAGAGGTAAAAGCGTATAATACACGCGTATGTATCCGTATATGTATTTATTGTATGTACCACATACATACATACATATAGTATATCATGTGGCATGAGTGCCTGAGCCCACAATCCAGACATATGTACATACATGTGCTTAAGAACTTATGCAAGTAGCTGGCTCTAAGTACGTTTATAGAGTTAACATACAAACAAAAACGAAAAAAGCAAAAAGCAACAACAACAAAACAATAAAAAGATAAACATATTTCCAAGGCTTTTTGACACATCTATGCATATACATTTAAGCCCGGTAAGGCATAAGCCGCGTTAATAATACAGTTATGAACATGTAAAGGATTTTCGATTCGATTTTCGTTGGATGAAAACAACGGAAATCTGTCAAAATAGTTATTCACGTTATTTAATATTTACTAATTAACATTATTAATGTTAATACTATTCAATGAAAGAATTAATTTTATGAAAAATTAATAAAATTAAAAAAATTCTCGAATTAAATTAATTAACAAACTATTGAAATACTTTATATATTATTATTTTTGTTATTTATCACTTCGAATTTTGGCCTAAAGTTAATGTACAATAATTGTTAGCAACAGCCCCCTCCCCCCCTTCCTTACTCTAGTAATAAATATATAAATATAAAACGAAAACCTAAACGTATAATAGTTTAAACATTTTGCAAAATTTCGTTTCGATATAAAAATATTGAAATTTAACTAATGTTTTTTAAGAATTTCGCGTAAGATTTTATTTGATTTATTTCTTATTATTATTTTTTTATATCAATGTACGTTTATAAAATTAAATATTTTTAAAATTTTTTTTGGTTACATTTTTTAAAATAATTTCAAATTCTTTTTGCGCTTAAAGTTTTTATTGTCATTAAGTATTTGATGAGCGTAATGTTGATTCGAGTCTTTTAACTTGTTTTACACACTAGTTTCATATGTATGTATGTATGGTATGTATGTACGTGTGTGCGTGTGTGTGTGTGTGTGTGTGTTTTAATCCAACTCGTGGCTGGAGCGCGTCATGTCAAACGCTGACTGATTGTTATTCAATTCGCAGGCATAATCGAATCCAATTGGCAGTTGAACTTTGAGGCAATCTTCAAATCAGTTAACATAGGCATTGCCAGGAGCTGTCCAGGCTCAAACGAGATGGCAAACCCATGGCTCAACCCAACGTGCAACTAAATGTGGCAACTGGCAACTGGCAAATGGCATTGCCTACAAGCGAAAAAAAAAACAAAAAAAAATACGAGAAACTCAAAACGAAAACGAAAAAGAAAATGAAAATAAAAGTAACACGCATGAATTTTTTACAGGACTAAGAGCAAAAGACAACATCAGCATCGGGACACATACTGGCAGCTTCCTATTTTCGATTTGGTTTTCAGTTAATATACCCTGTACCTAAACAGTTCGGGCATGATGCAAACATTAGATGCATGCATACAAATTTAAAAATTATATCAGATCGATTTTTCAGATATTCTTTATTCAAAAAATAATTTTTAAGAATTTTCTTTTTAATTTCTTGAGATTATTTTTACGATTTATTTCATCTCATTTCTTTTTTAATTACTTTATATACTATAAAAAACTTCCATGTCGTTTTAAATGAAAAGAGAAAGTTTTCTTTTAGAAAGTTCTTATTATTAGATTATTTGAAGAATTCTCATAGATATAATACATGTAGCTATTATTTTTATTTGTAGAATATAATTTTTGGTTTCTGTTTCGATTATTTAACAAATTTTTAAAAAATAATTATAATACGTTATTTATTTAATTATTGTTGTTTTAATTTTTATAGTATAAGCTAAGTATTATACTGGGTAACCCATAGTCGAGCATTTGTTTTAGTTTGTGGGTTTTTTTTTGTTTTTGCATTTTTTGCTGGACGTCACGACTTACGTGCGATTACGTTCTTTAGATTTCGTATGTGTGCATGAGTGTGCGTGTGCGTGTGTGGGTGTATGTGTGTGCGTGAATGTGTGTGTGTGTGTGTGTTTAGGTGTATGTGCGTGTGTTTTTTGCTACCCCCATTTGACTTTAACATTTGTCTGGACGTGGAATCCCTGTCGCCCCCTCCGCCTTCACCCTCCACCCGTCCTACTGCCTATTTGTTTATTTGACAACATTTTAGACTGTATGTATGTATATATGTACATATATGTGTGCGTGTTTGTATATACATATGTATGTATGCATGTTATTTATGCGTCAAATATGTGGGCCTTTAAATTTTTTATCAGTTCTATTTGGCTTCTTTTTTTTGTTTTTGTTTTTGTTTCCTTTCGCGTCCAATTGACGTTGAACCTGAGCTACAATTATTATAAAATTTGTGAGAAAAACGCGGATTTAGTTGGTTGTAACGGCCAACAGATGGCGTCGCAATTAAGATGACATTTTAGCCCCATGCTGACCATTTTGCCACCAACTGTACTTGCACTGTATGTACAGTATGGTGCGAGTATATGGTAGTATTGTATTGTAGTACTCTAGCCGCGTCGCATTAACGAAATGACATTGAAATATTACAAAAATTTAAAAACCATTAAAAACAGACAAGAAAGCCTTATGAGCCAAGTCGTCTCCCCCCCCCCCTGCCCAACCCCGTACAATTCACTTTCTCCCCTTTTTTTTCTACCCTTCCCACCTCCCGCACACCAACACACTCTATATACATTAATATCTTATGTAGACGCTACCTATGTAGTGCTATGGACCTGGACTGTGGTTGGTGGGAGAGGAGGAAGGTGGGGGGACAGTTGTGGAAATTCTTAACAGCTAAAATTGCGCGCGAATAAAAAAAGAAGAAAATAAAGAAAACACACATACACACATACACAGAAAAAAAGGAGAAAAATTTATATATATATTTATATATAAAATAAAGAGGAAAATCAACAGCAGCGAAAAGAATAAAATAAAAAAAAAACATCCACTTTTCCAGCTTTTGTTTTGTCCTTGTCGTGTCGTTGTCGTCTTGGCTCTGTACTGGTCTAACTGGACCGACCTGGATGTCAGTCGGGAAAGGATTGCAAGTAAAGGGGGCGGGCAGACAGAGAGACCAAGAGACCAAGAGAGTAAGAGAGAGAGAGAGAGAGAGAGAGAGAGAGAAAGACAGGTGAAGAGTGAGGGCAAGAGCAGGAGATAGACGAAGGGGGGGAAGGGCATGGGATGGTCTCGTTTTGCCATACAAGCAATTTGCTAGTGACCATAATCAACCCCCCTTAATTTTTTTTTGCCCCCTTCCCGCAAAAAAACGATTTTTGTTGTTGGTATGCAAAAAAGTGCGTAAGGCGCCTGCAAAGGAGGAGGTGGAGAGGGTGTTAAGATACAAAGCAAAGAAATACAGAGTGCGAAATACAGCTATACCGATTCGAACAACCAGAGGCTTAGCCCAAGAGGGGCCATCTGCAAACTGAAATTACGAGCACTACGACAAATCAATTACTCGGATGAAATTTCAAATAGATAATGTTATTAAATCACAACCGAAATCTTTTATGTTTTGTAATTCAAAAATAATCCTATTAGATATTTTTAAAAAATAAATATTTTAAAATAAAATAATAAGCTATAAACGTAATTGTTTACCATAATTGGAATTTATTATGTGAAAAAATTATTACGATTATAGTACAATAAATATTTAAAAACTTTTGCCACCGATTGCCAACATTACGTATGGAATATTTTGAAAAATAATCTTATATAAATGATATAAACAATTTCGGAAATGAAAAATTATAGAAATTATTAGAATAAGATTAAATTTTAAGTAAAAAGAAATTTTTGTTTTTTGTTGGCTTGTAGTGTAAAAATTTTACAATGATATTATGTATCTATTATTATAATTATAACAAAAAACCATGTAGGCATGCATACATATGTAAAATTAAAAAAAAATTAAATAAATAATTATTTTTATTTTTTATTATTCGTTTTTTTTTTTTTGAAAAAATGACATTTACAGTCGAGTCCCGATAATTCGAAATGACAAGGGGATCGCATTTTGTTACGAATTACAGGGCTTTTCGATTTATCGAGGTTTTCATAAGGCTCAATAGAAAAAAATTATGTTTAGATATATAGATATTATAAGTAAATAAAGCGATTATTCCGTTTATTTGTACGTTTAACATATTCCAGAAAAATTCCAGAAATTA
>JBAMCR010000639.1:0-14034 GCA_037075045.1 Mulgravea parasiatica
TTGCCGCCAGGACCACATGACTGGCATGGTTTCTTGGTTGTTGGTTTTCTTGTGGTTGTCGGCTTGCATGTTGTTGTCGTCGGCTTGCATGTTGTTGTAGTTGTTGTTGTTGCGCATGTTGTCTTTGTTGGTTTCGTTCTCCTAGTTGTTGTTCGCTTCGTTCTTCTCGTCGTTGTTCCACAAGTTGTTGTCGGTGCACAAGTTGTTGTTGTCGTTGTTGTTGTCGGTGCACATGTTGTTGTTGTCGGTGCACAAGTTGTTGTTGTCGGTGCACATGTTGTTGTCCTTGTTGGTCTCGTTCTTCTTCTAGTTGTCGTTGTGGCGCAAGTTGTTGTTGGTGGCGCGCACGTTGTTGTTGGTGGCGCACACGTTGTTGTTGGTGGCGCGCACGTTGTTGTTGTTGTTGTTGGGGCGCAAGTCGATGAGGTTGTCGTTGTATCCGGACACCCACAAGCAGTTCCGGTGGACGGTTCGACAATGTTGAGGAGCACGAAGCTTACTGCGAATATGAAAAAGGAAGAAGAAAGAGATTGACAACGTTTACTAATTGGAGATCCTCGAGTCCTGCCACATCCTGGCACCGAAGCATACCCAGGAGACAGGCAATGGTTAGTTTCATGGCGATGTTGCTGTTAACTTGGCTGGAAGGGACTCCGAATCGCGAATACTTAACAACGGAAAGTGAATATGGAAACTGATAAATTCGAGAGTTTGGCTGCATCTTTTTATAGGAGTCAGAGACAGTTTAACATCAAACAATTGCGCAAATAAATATTTATAAATAAATTAAATTTAATATTTATTTTTAATATTTGCATGAGTATTTAACAATTTCATGCCCACGGAATTGTTTCTTGGCTATTTTCGGCCTTTCTGTATATACACACATAAATACAAATACTCCAAAAATGAATTTTTGTTGTAATATTTTCATCAACTATTTATTTATTTTTAAAATTAAAAAAAGTAACATTAAAAAATTAATAATAATTAATTATTTGAAATAATTGCAATTAAAATTATGGAAAGTAAAATTGTAAAAAATTGTATAAAAAAGGATAAAAGTATATAAAATATAAAATTTAATTTACAATACAAATGATAAAAAGTTTAAAACTTTAAAAAAAATGTACTATTACGTTTGTATTATATTATTATTATTATTGTACACACACTTATGTACATACATATGTATGTATGTGTGTATGTTTGCTTGTATGCTCGTTACACTTATTTCGCTAGCGGAAAAGGATGTGAAGATGACAACAACTGGCAAAAAGAAGAACAAGAATCAACAAAAACTACGCAATTCAAATTGTAAATTTTGACCTACTGTACACATACACATACATACGCACTTACATGATGACACGCATATACAAATATGCATGTGTATGTATGTGTAAACACGCGACAGAGCATAACAAAACACAAACAAAAATAAAAGAAAACTACGCATGTGTGTATGTAAGTATGTATCAGTTCGTTTGTGTGTGTGTGTGTGTGTGTGTAAACATGTAAGATGTTAAAAAGGAGAAGCGCTACAAAGAGGGCAAAAGACGAAAAAAAAAGAAGAAACAACAAAAACAAAAACACAAGAAAAACCCAAAAAAGTACAATGAACCTTTCTTCATCAAAAACTTTTGCTTTGCCTAACTGCGACGTTGGCAGAGCAAAGCAGAGCAGAGCAAGAGCAGTCAGTCGCAGTCGCGGTCGCAGCATTGTTGCCATCCTCCCCCAACTACAATAGCTCTTGAAAAATGTATGTATGTATGTATGTACTTGCATTTGTATATATGTATGTATGTATGCATGTATTTGTATCAATAGGGAAACGCACAACAAAGCAAAATGCAAGAGGATTGTAAAAACAAACAATTTGCTTGGTGCGCTGCTGCCGCTGCCCCTGCCGCTGCTGCGACTGCAACGACTGCTGCGACTGCGACTGCTGCTGCTGTTGCTGTTGTTGTTGTTGTTTTGGGGCTGCAAGCTTGCCCAGGGCCCAGGCAGCTGTCGCTGCTGCTGCTGCTGCTGCTGTTGCTGTTGCTGTTGCTGTTGCTGTTGCTATTGCCACTATTACTTTTTCAGGCAGGCAGCGCAGCAGCTACGACGAGACCATGCATATCAAAACAAGTTCCGTTCCACACAAATGCCAGCACGTTTCGAAATTGCCGATGACGACGGCGACGACGACGACGACGTCAACATCAGCGTCGACGGCAACGCATCATAACAATAACAAAAGCCCTGCAACGAAACATTTCGGTAAACGAAACAGTGCATAAAAAGCGGCTGCAACGCAACAACAACAGCAACAATACCAACAACAACAACACCAACAACAAAATAGTTGTAATATAAAAAAACACAAACACAAACACACACACATGCACAATTTACAACGGCTAATGCGTCAGCATAAAGATTCTGCTGCTGCTGCTGCTGTTACTGCCGCTGCCGCAGTCGACGGCGCATCATTGTTGCACAGCATAAACGCAGCATCTTAGGGTGGCCCCATATAAAAATTTATTGCCAATGGAGTCATAAAACGTATTTGTATATAATAAATAATTATTAAATACGCATTTAAATTAAAAAAAAAATATTAGCTACATTATATTATTTACATATTTCATTGTATATACACATATACATACGACTGTATGTATTTGTACAATAAGTATTTACAGAAAATTGAAACTATAATACTATTACAACATTTACCCACACGCATACATACATATGTACACACGTATGTGTGTGTGTGTGTGTGTATGATATGTAATTGTGACCGTGTAAATGAAGAGGGTTACAATCTTGTGATCTTATCTTTTGGGTCACATACACATACAAATGTACATGTGTGTATGTACATATATGCATAGGTATTTTAAACAGCTGATACAAAAAAAAAGAAAAACAAAGAGAATAGCAAAATATCTTCTGTGTGTTGTTGTTATTGTAACCCAATTTCCAATTAGCAAAAGTAACAACAACAACAACAGCAAAAACAACAACAACTACACATACTGCTTAACCCTTAGCCTACACTTGTTTTATGTATTTTCCGTTCAAAAATTCATTAAAAATGTAAACTCAACTCTTCTCGAGTTTCCAGTAAATAAACGAACCATTCTTAGGCCCGCGTATTTGGTGCCACCCTAATGTTCTTTACCATCCATCGTCTGCTATTTACAATTACATAGTCGTTGCTGCTGCTGTTGCTGCTGCTGCTGCTGTTGCTGTTGCTGCTACTTCTGTTATTGTTGTTGTTATATTCTTCTTCCTGTTTTTCGCTCGCATAAGTACACACACACACACACAAATACAGAAACGACAAGCACACCAAACACACACACACACACACACACACACATTCGGGGCACACTACACATCACACAGATACACTATACATACATACGTATTGAAACGGTACCACGTCACGTGCGCTCGCGCTCTCTGCTCTCGCATACACCGGAGCTGCACTGTGCGTTGCTGCTTTTGTTGTTTTTGCGAATGCTGCTGCTATTGCTACTGCGACTGCGACTGTGGCAGCGACTGCGGCAGCGACAGCAACAGCGACAGCGGCTGCGGCAGTCAAAGTTAAAGGCAGCGACAGCGCCAGCATTTAGTTTGCTTTTGCTTGTGTCATTGTAGTGTGTGCGGGTAGGAGCTGAAAAAGAAGAGTATTAAATAAAATCAAATAAAAATAACAACAAATTGAATAAAGAAAAAAATTTTGTTTAATTCAGCGCAAAAAGCATAGAAATTGCGTTTCAATATACATACATACATATATATATATATATGATATGTTAATGCATATATAATTTTTATTATACTGCAATTTATACTATATACAATTTTTTTTCAAGTGTATGTGACGTGTGCTACGGCGTGCTAGTGTTAAAAACAATACAAAAACAAAGTAAAAATAATGAAAAATAAGAAATAGAATAAATAGAAGATTGATCATAATATTAACGGTAAATACATAAAGAGAAAGAAAACAACGTTTTGCATATATTTTTTATTTATTTTGTCGATCGACATATGTATGCATGTATGTAAATGCACATATACTTATATTTATATGTGAGTGTGTGTGTGTGTGTACATGCTTACATGACTTACATATGTAAATACATATGTACATACATACATATATTTAGGATATATAAAAACAAACAAACATATGTATGTACATACATACATACATGCATGTGCACATGCATATAATATAATACATTTGTTCATACATCTACATACATATGTATGTATGTATGTACATTCATATACAAAAGCCATTTCGGTTCAAAGTGCAGGGCGCAGCAGCAGCAACGTCGCTTTCTGCGGCTACTGCTTCTGCTGCTGCTGCGGACCAGTTCGTCAGCTTTTGGCTTTGTTTTTAGCATGTGCCCTTTTCATACATACAAACAAACATTCATACATACATATGTTTTTATGTACGTATATACAGATGTATGTATATCCATACATACGAATACACTTTAACTTGCACGGGGTGGGGCGGTGTGCTGCCATCATGCACAACAGACACATTTTATATATGTATGTATATATGTAAGTACATACAAGATACGTGCATGCATACCTACATACATACATACATATATGGCGCGCGTGCTTTTGCTCTCTCTCTCATATTTGCGCTTCTCTATATTTTTTCCTCCTACACACACACACACATGCATGCATGCACACGTACGAAATATATAGAAAAGATACACGTAATATAAGCGCGCGCAAGCTTCCACGCTTTGCGCTCATTTAGGCGCTCTTACATTGGAGCTCCCGCAGCCTCTCTTTGATACTTTGGCTGGCGCTGGCGCTGGCTCTCTTTGCTTTGGCGCTGGTGGCAGTTTGTCAACGTTGGCGTTACCGTCTGCCATTTTCATTATACGTTGTTTAGCCGTGCCGTGCGCGTCGTTGTGTCGTCGCAGTCGCAGCAAGCAAAGCAGCAGCAGAATAGCAGCAGCATACGACGTCAGTGCGTTGCGTCAGTAATAACAAAATACAACAATTGCTTCTTTTTTTTTTTGTTCAATATACATTCTTACGTATATACAAATATATTTTGTATATATAACTTTAATTCTGCAGCAACAACAAAAAAAAAACAAAAACAAAAACGTAGGTGCAAAATAAATACTAAAAAAATGTAAAGACAAACCAAAGAAAACAAAACAAAAAAAAAAAACTAAAACCAATTTTTTTTTGTTTCGTGGCTTAGCTTTTTTCTATTCGTTTTTCTGCTTGCGAGTGTGAGCTTTTTTTTTTGTGTGTGCCTATGCCACAAAGCGCGTGCTTTGGCTCATGCAGCTGTTGTTCATACCGTTGTATGTATGTATGTATGTATGTGTGTGTGTGCTATTTTTTTTTAATTGTTTTTAATAAATTGTATAAATACATGCATGACAAGATACTCGTGTCTACGTACATACACAAGTCCAATACACATATTTGTACACATACATGCAAACACGTACACATGTATGTATGCTGTGGCTGACTAATTGTATTAAAATCAACAACAACAACAACAACACTAATAAAATTAATTATAATAATAATAGTAATAATGGCAAAAGCTATGGCTAAAGGCTGCGCTGTCAACGTTACCGCTATACGCTGACTTGGACTCTCTTTTTTCCGCTGCGAATGTCCTTTTTGCGACGCCTACACAACACACACACACACAAACGTTCACAAGGCAGCTCCTCTTTTTTTTTTTGGCTTGCTCTTTGTCTTTCTCTTTGAGTTAATTTTTTTCTTTTTTATTGTTTTTGTTTTCTTAGTCGCCCGACTTACGTTTTGCTATTTTTATATGTAGCAACTAATTGCTCTCTTGCGTGCCCGCATTCTCTCTCTCTCTCGCGCGCGCTCTCTCTCTCTCTCTCTTTGCTCGCACGTTTGCAACACTCTTATTCGTTTCAAAATTAGCAACAATAATAAATAAATGAAATAAAAATATAAAATAAAAGCACACGTATGCCAACCACATTCAAATCGAATGCAAAGAAAGTCCGTTGGTTTTTGTGTGTGCATGTGTGTGTGTGTGTGTGTGTGTGTGTGTGACTAGTTCTCTTTGCCTTTTTTGCTGGATTTATCTTAATATGTAAACTCTCGAATCGCAACGTCAGAAATATATAAATACATATGTATGTACATACATACTATATCATTTTTTAAAGTTTTCTTTTTCCTCATTTTTTATTTTATTATTTCTTTTGCTTTCTTTCGTTTGACTTTTGTGTTTTTCTGCTTTAGCTGCTTTTTTTTGTTTTCTGTCGTAACCTCTCTAGTTGCTTGTTTTGAAATTCACTTTCCACTATATTTCGTTGTGACAAGACCTTTTTTGTCTGTCCTACTTAATTGCAGTCAAAGTTTCAGCTTAAGTTTATAACATTTTGTCAAAAGCTTCTTAAAAAAAATAACATTAACTATAAACTAAAGATAAACAATTTAAAAAATAAGAATTTCCAATAAATCTGTTTCTATATACAAAGTTTTATCAAATTATCTGTTGTACCCTTTGAAATTTAAATTCTAAAATGCAATTATTTACGTACTGTATTTAATTACATTGGCAGCAAATTTCATTTAGATTTTCGTGAAAAGAAATAAAAATAATTCTTTGAATTTTTTAAAAATTCCCCCTTTGTTGTTAGCCTATGTAGAATTGAAGAATGTTTAGAATATATACATATAATAATACTTTTTTGTCTTGGGTTCGGAAAATATTAAGAATGAATAATAAACAATATAAATATATTGGGTATTGTTACAAAAACAACAAAATTGTAAATATTGCAAAAGTTACAAAACAATAAAATGCAAATCATTTATTGTTTATTTGAGTGTAAATACATACTTTGCTATTGTTTACAAATTTATGTATGTACATACGTGTGCATATGTAATTAGATAATTGAGTCGTACACATACGTACATACATACATTCAACTTTTGTATGTAATACACACATATGTATGCATACCCTGTAACTAGACTATAATAAAAAAGAAAAAAAAGTATATAGATTCATTTGTGTAACAGGTGATTTGACTTTGCTTTCATCCGCATAAAAGATAAAGTCAAACAAAGAAAAAAAAAGTTATTAAAAATTTATTTCAATTTTTAAATAATTTTATTTAAGTTAATTATTTGTTATTTTATTATTATTTTTATATGTAAAAGTTATTACACAATAAAAATTTCATAAAATGAAATATCAACAAGTATTTGTCATGTCCGATCCTATTATATACATATGTATATGAACCGATCTGACCGATATGTTTGTCACTATACAGTTATATGTATGTATGTATGTGTGTGTGTGTGTGTGTGTCAATAACTATATGTATATGCACAAATACCATCAGGGCATTTGAAAGTCGATCTTGAAAATTGAAATTTATTTTTGTTTTTCTTTCTACACAATATATTGTATGTAAATTTTGTTTTTGTTTTTCATTCTATCGATAATGTACGAGTATTTGTTTATTTTCTTCTCTTTATTATTTGTTGCTTTTATATACTTTAAAATATTGAATTTCAATATTGGAATGTATCAAATGACAATTTGCTGTCGATCTATAATTTTTGTCAACCAAAGCCTTCGATTTGATTAATATGTATGTACATATGTATTATATATTATGTACCATTTAATAGAGAAATGTTAATCGGTATGTATGTACACATATACATATAATACGTACAATACATATGCATACATATTGGGTTTCATACACATACATATACATATGCATAAAGAAGCACAAGTACAAGGAAACGGAATAATTTTAAAAATAATACATTCAAGTATTTTTGAAATAGGTTGCGAAATTTGAGACATTTTCTTCAAATAAATCCACATGCATACATATACATAATATATATGTACATATGTGTTTGCATGTGTGTAGGTATGTGTTAATTTATTGTTGACCTTTAACCTTTGCTAAAAATTATCACAATGGCAAATTTATGTTGTGTCTGAATTGGGTTGCAATAAATTTTCAACGATTGTTTTTTTCTTCTGCATTTCCTATTGGAATTTAAAAAAAAAAGGATTTCTTTGGAAGAGCGTAAGAGAGAGAGAGAGAGAGAGAGAGAGAGGAGACGAAAGAGAGGGAGAGAATGCAATATTAAGAATAAAGAGTTACAATTTTGTAGGTTTTACCGTATTGGGCTGTACCCCATGCAGGGAACAGTCAGCACCATTCAACAGTCAAACTTACCTTAAATGTATATGTATATGTGTATGTATATTATATACATATGTATGTATGCATATATATGTGAATATGTATGTATAGGTATATAGATTTGAGTGCCAAATGCTGAAATCTCCCCAATTCAGGTATCGGGAAGACTGTTTTTGAATGTTTCTTTCACACGATTCTCGCAAAAGCAAAAGAAAGAAAGGAAAGGGGGGGAAGGGGGAGGAACAGAAAAAAAAAAGAAAAAAAATGAAATACTAATAATAATAATAATAATATGAATAAAGGAGGAGGAAGAAAGTAAAGCCCGGCGACACAATGTACCATAAAGTATTGGGAAATATGATGAGAGACCCTCTAAGGTGCGACCGACCCTTGCCCTATGGGGTTGATATGGCATTGTTGTTGCTGTTGCTGTTATTGTTGTTGTTGTTGTTGTCGTCGTGCTGTGTTTGTTGCCACAGGGTCGATTTCTGGTTTAGGTATAAACTAACTTGATAAGACGGACGCGTCATCGTTATGCTTTATCCTTAACTGACGAACGTCACGTTTTCAAATTGTGACCGCAACAGCCCTTAATATACATACACACACACACATACACATACATACGTACATAGATACTTGCAAACATATACACATATATATATGTGGTATTTTTTTGTGCAGGAGCAAATGTTTGTATGCAACTCTTGATGCAATTTTATATTGCACTCACACGTATACATCTATACGTGGGTGTCTGTGTATGTATTTCTTGTGAATATTTTACAGTAAATTGTTTTTGTTTTTTTTCTTTTACATTATTTTATTTGTCTATTTAAAGTGATTTTGCATTTGAATATTGAATAGAATGTTGCCACGCGCAAGTTTATCAACCTCTTTTACGCAAGTTAACTCTCTTAAATACCAAACACATACACATGCAGACACACACATATATATATATACTACTTACTCTCTTTGCGTTGTGACTCTCTTTTTTTGTATTTGCAAAATTGAAATGTCAACGTCGCACCCTGAAAGTAAACTACATTTGTACGTACGAACATATAAGTATGTATAGCACATGTATGTATGGATGTATGTATGTATATGCAAACACATACAAATGCATTAAAGAATGCAAACAACAACAGTAACGGGAATTACTGAGCTTTGCTCCTGGCAACCCTGAGGCAAGCATTAAAGCGCGTTTAATGTCAAGGCAAAGCGCACATGCATATACAAACATACAACATAACATACACACATACACACATACATACATATATACATACATACATATGTATGTTTGTAGGTAGTACACAAATGTAAACAAGAAAAAGAGTGCGAGTGCGAGTGTGAGAGCGAGAGCGAACGAATATTCAATACGCCTACGCCGTAAAAATAAAAATGTCCTGCTTACAAGCCGAGCCGATGCCTCTCTCTTAAGGATTCTCCCTCTCCTCTGTCATTAACAAATTTATAGCACTATTTATTTAATAATTTTTCTTTTTTGTCTAGTTGTCTATGGCTATTCTTCCTTTCATATACATACATACATACATACATACATACATATGTACATATTTCGGAAAAATCGGTTGCCGGCTGCAACGCGTTTATCAACTGCGGCCAGGTGCCGATTACCTTTCGACCCTTGACCTTTTTTTCATTTTTTTGTTTTTGTTATTATTTATGAATTATGAACGGGCTGCATATTAACACAATAAGCAAGAACTAGCCGCAAGCAGCAGCAGCAGCAGCAGCTGATGGAATTGCATTTGCGCACGCGCCAATGTTTTTTTTTTTTTTTGTTTTTTTTTTTTTCATTGATACATGAACGCTGCGTCGGCGTCGACGTTGCCGTCAACGTCAACGTCACTGTCATCGTCGCCGTCTACCGTCACCGTTGCGTCGCATGACTTTGATGAGATAGTCTGCAACTTGTTGGTGCCACCACGCGCTCTTTTGTGTTTTGTTTTTGCATTTGCATTTGCATTTGCTTTTGTTTTTTCTTTCTTACTTTTCTTGCTTTTTGCTTTTGTTTTTGGCTTTTTGCTTTTGTTTTTGGCTTTTTGTTTGCATTTGTGTGCCCCTACACAGCTGTGGGGCATGAATGCAGCGCAGCGCAAACGCAACAGCTGCTGTGTTAGCGGCTCTGTTGCACTCTTAAATGCATAAAAGGCAACAAAAATATTATTTCATTTAGTTTTATTTTTTTTTTTTTTATAAAAATATATTTATGGGATACATTATCCGTCAATCCTGTCCCTCTTTGTTTCATGCATTCTCAAGATTGAAGACGCAAAATGCTAATTATGAAGAAAACCCCTTTTCTCTAAAGGCATAACTGGTTCCTAACTGTTTGGCCCAATATTGCATCTTCATTTTTATAAATAGCCAATTTGATTTTCTAAATTAATCAATTAATGCATTTATTTTGGCTAATCACTTAATTGTTTCACATTGCTTATGTCATAATTTCTTTTGAAAATACTTTTATCTGGTATGCATTGAATAAACTGTCAGTGGAGTCGGAATTTCTAGCCTTGCAGCTAATCATTTTTAGTTTTATTTAAGCATTTGTTCTGTGCACATACCTGAAATATAAAAATACTAGCAACTCATTTCTTTACCAATTTGTATAATTACAAAGCGAAAAGTAACATATTTTATACATATTTTTAACATATTTCTCTTTTCTTCTCATTGAGTTTTAAGTGAAGTGAAAAAACAAAGCCCAATTACTAAGCACATGAAAAACAAAAACAAAACCCAATAGCACACATAAACAAATATATAAATATAACATACATTCTCACACATAGATCACAGGCTCCTCTTTCTCTTTAAAAAATGCACAACATCATACAATACTTCTCTTAAACATTGTTGGAACAAAGAGTTTTTTTTCCTTTAATTTTCACATTTTTCAATGGAGTTTTCTCAAATCGTTTTTGAGCGCTCACCTCCAGCATAACAGGAAGCTACTGTGAAAATCCCAACGTTCTAGCTTTTACGGTTTGGGCTGTAAAAACATCACTATTGCTATTACTATTGCTATTCCTCTTGCCAATCAGGTCAAACTCGTTGATATATGTAAATAGATAACAAAATATACATACATACATACATGTGTATTGTACATACATATTTCAATTAATTAGCGTAATTTTAATTATAACTTTCTTATAGTTGATAAATATATAAATCATAAAGTCGTATTAATTAAATTTTGTTTTTTGTTTTTTTTCTTTCATTGCAGCATACATTCTACTTACATACATACATACATACATATGCTTATTGCCAATGCAATAACTACCAAGAAGAGCAACAAAAATAATAATATTAATAATAAAAGAAATCAACAATATCAACCCACGCTAACAACAAGAACAACAAAAATACGAATAAGAAAACCCAAAATAATAACAACAACAAAAACGCAAACACAAAGAAAGAGAGGAGGCGACAAAGTAGAAGAAGCAGAAGAAGACAAGAACAACCAAGAAAGAAAAGCAAAACAAACGAAAAATTCAACTGTAAACGTGTCGACCCAAATCTGTTGGACACTCTCTCCTCTATCTCTTTTCCATCACTTTTGGGCGCTCTCTTCGTGACATTGTGTGCGTGTGTGTGTGGGTGTGGGTGTGCGTGTGTGAGTGTGCGTGTGTCGGTGTGAGTGTGGGTGTGTTTGTGTGAGTGTCTGTGCGTGTGCGTGAGAGTGTGTGTGTCTGCGTGTGTGTGTGTGTGTGCGTGCGTGCGTGAGTGTGTGTGTGTGTGTGTGTGCGTGTAGGCGGCTATGTCACAGGGCGGCATAAAAAGGCTATTGCAAGCTGCTCAATACCTTGAGCAGCAAGAGAAGCTACAGCTATCCCCCCAAACGGCGGCAGGTGGGCAGCAGTCGTTGCATTTCATCAATGGCTACAGCAGCAGCAGCATTGGCAGCAACAGTAATAGTAGCAGTAGCAGCAGCAGCAGCAGCACGAGTAGCAGCGGCAACAAAAGCAACAGCAACAGCAACAACAACAGTGCAAGTCAACTCAATAGGAATAATACATTAGCAACCGCAACAACAACTACAACAACAACACCCGCCAACGTAAACGGCCATAACGGTCTAACTAACGGCATCGCTGCAGCAGCAACAGCAACAGCAACCACAGCAGCTGCGGTTAGCCTAAGCAACGGCCATAGCAGTAGTCAACGTAGTCAATTAGTTGTTGCTCATGATTATGAATACGCTGGCAGCGGCAGCAGGAGCGGCACCGGCAGTGGCAGCGGCATTGTTATCGTAACAGGAGGCAGCGGCAGCAATGGACTAATGGAGGCAACAGGACGCAACAGTGAAGGCCGCAGCATTGTTTCGGGTAAGTTGAAACACAAAAATAAAAGAGGAAAAAAAGCCATAAATTAAATAACTTTTAATATAAATACAATTAAACAAATTCACTTCGCACACACACACACACATGTGTACATACTTATGTATGTATGTACATGTTTGTGCCTTGTATACTAACACATATATACATACACACACATATTAAACATGATGCATCGATACAGAATTTCATTCGTACTACTACTGTATGTATGAATATGTATGTTAGTATGTATGGTATACATATATACACACATACATACATACATATATCGTTTTATAATGGCAATTATCGTTGTTGCGCCTGCCGCTGCTGGGTCTGTTGCTTTTAAACTTGCTTTGACCTTGTTTTTTTTTTTATTGCGTCGCAGTAGCATTGTTGCCGAAATTCACTTTTATTCTTATGAAATTTGTCTTGTTTTTTTTTTAAATTCCAAATTAATAGGTAAATCAAAAATGGATAATTCTTGTTACAGATTGAACATATACAATAAATTTCATATAAAATACATACGTATGTATGTATGTATGTATGTACGTATGTATCCATAGATATTCTAAACGACTTTTCGAGCTAATATATACATATGTATATTCTCACAGAAATTTGTATATAGTTTACTTACGTTTTAGATTCAGAAATTAGTTAGGTAATTGCTTTGATTCCATAGATACATACTTATGTATATACGAGTAAATATGTACATACATACGTGTACCGTGCATATAAATATTGCATACTCATAGCCCAAAATATTGAGCATGGTTCTTCAAATGATTGGCGAGCCCTCTCATTCTGCCTCTTTTGCTGTCTCTCTCTCTCGCTTTCTCCCTTTTTCCTACATGTGCTTTTGATTTTTGTTTTTATTTATTCTTGTTTTTTTTTTTGGGCAGGTTGCAAGTGCCCATAGCCCAAGAAACAAAAAAAAAAAAAAAAAAAGCGGCAGCAGGTACTGTTATATTTTTAGCGCTTTTTTCTCGGCTTTTTTTGTTTGCACAGCTCAAAAGCCAAAACCAAATTTGCATGTGCTAAATTTTGCTCGCTACCTTTTGATAATTTTTGTTAATATATTATTATTCTGTCACTCATTTTTATTGTGCAAATGATTACCAAGATGAGAGTAGAAGCGAAACAGAGAGAGAGAGAGAAAGCGAAGGAGGGTGGGATTGAAAGACAGTAGGTCTGTGCTTAGGGAAGGGTGCGGCAATATTATTGTTCTATTCAAACAATAGCATGTATGTATATATGTATATGTATGTACATACATATATACATATGTACCTACCTATTTACAGACAAATGTTGTTTCATTTATTTAATTATTTATATAGATATGTACAGTGTACCACTAAAGTCACCGTACTTTTGGAAGGCTTTTACCAATATCGCTGTAACATTTTATTTTTTAA
>JBAMCR010000640.1:0-14008 GCA_037075045.1 Mulgravea parasiatica
GTGAAAAGATAGCGTGACACACACACACACACACACACACACACACACACACACACACACAAACACACACACACACACAAATGGGCGCCTATTAATTGCACAATGCCAACAATTGTAATAATTAAAGCCAGGCTAAGAACAAAATATGTTCGCGTATTATTCTATTATATATACATATACATACATATTGTATAATTAAGTCACTTTTTTTATTGTATTCGTGTTTGGTTTTTTCTTCTTTTTTTTTAATTTAAAATAACTGTATTCATTTTCAGTTCAGTATTTTTGTTTTTTTGACTGTTGAGGACACTCTAAGCTGAAACAGTTGGATGGTTTGACAATTACATATATATATACATGTATATACAAAAAGAAAAAAAATAAATAAATACGAATTGAGATAAACGCTATAAAAAATAGTATGTAATAAGCATTTGAAATAAATAAATAAAAGATACATAAATTATAATTAAATGGCGATTTTCATTTGATTAACTGAAAAGTGTAGCTAATTATAACTAAAATATTAATGCAAGCGCTTTAAAAACAACAACAACAATGTCCATTGCAACAATAGGTGACCACATCAATAGATTGGGCGTGGTCGTGGGCGATTTGATCCGCATATAATGAATATAAATTGGCTAACAGCATTAGATTAACGCGTTGCGTCTAAATAACAGTCATAACACAACAGGCAACAGCTCACAAACCTATCACAGAGGGAGGGAGGGAGGGTAGCAGGGTGCAAGGGTGGTGGTGGGTGTATTTGTGCGTGTGTGCGTTTCGATGTACAATGAACTATCTCGGCAATTATTCATAAAGCATATATCCATTTGGTCTAATATTAATTAAATGCACACTAATATTGGTCAAAGTTGCGTATACGCAACGTGAGCCATTATCAATGCTTATTATAATTATAAACATTATAACTATTGTGACTATTTTGTTTGCATACACTAGTAAAACATAACAATAATTAATGCTCCTTTGTCTTTAAAGTAGTCTTGTGGATAAGGATTATCAATTTCAAAAATTAACAATTTAAAGTGCAGATAATTAAATGGAATAAAATGGAAAAATAACAATTAAAAAAAAAACTAACTTAATAAGAGTGTTGCAAAATACAATATATATTATGCATTTTGAGTTTGATATATTCTGGTAAATTTCATAAAAACATTTTCATCAGTCGATTCAAATTGGGAGCAAATTAAATGCCAATTCGGATATGTCTGTTAGAGTATAAATCCTACTACATGCCATTAATAATAATTGTATATTTCTGTTAGGTTTTCGATTTGATTTTTCATAATTGGCATTCGACGCCGTGGCAACTGCCAATTAATTGATAGCTTTGCGATTTATTTATTCGTTTGTTGCACATACAAGCGTAATCCTACGCACGCCACAAAGTATGCAACAAAGTTGTGCTCAAGCGATAAGCGATTATTGCACAAAAGAGTCCTTCACGCGATATCCTTGACGGTTAAACCATTATCTAGCTGTCAATTGTTCAGTTTTGACATTTGACATTTGACGTTTGCCGTTTGACTTGGTCTCAAGGCATTTCAAAATTTTCCAACATTCGCTTGAGCTGCGCTTGCATTAATTTCTTTTCTCAATGTCCATGGAAATCGAAGCCTTCGGCTTGTTGGTCAAATGACAACAATTGTGCAGCGACTCGCAAATTTCAATAAGGCATACAAATTCTGAAAATATTTATACAAACTGAGTGACATGGCCCGGCTGTTCATACACTCCATTCGCTACTCTACTTGTTCCGTTTATGCCCTGCATTTCAGAAAATACTCAAATTGGGTATGCCAGAGTATGATAATTTTTGTTTTTTCAATTTCATTTACACTAGAATTAAAAATATAATCGGTTCATAGATAGATTGTAGAAGTTTTTAAAGACAGCGAACATTGTGAGAGTACAGGATATTTTATTGTCGTTCATTGTCAACAAAAGTCCTTTTCATACTTTTTTTTTTTGCGAATGCTTGCTTTGATTATTTATTCATTTCGCACATATTTTATGAAACAATCGCGTTTGTTCAAGCTTTTTTCTTTGCATATAGACTGCATGTACATATGTATTTTTTATGCAACAAAATGCAACAGCCATGCACCCCCTTCATGACACCAGCACCCACACCCCCACCCCTATCAACCCATATGTCCAATGTGGATTGATTTTGTGTGAATTTCGATTTGGATACGACCAAAAAGAACGAAATAAAAACAAACCATAAAGCATTAATAATAAATGAACCAAATAAAGAAGAAATAACAAAACTTTTATTGAAAGAGCTGAACTGAAGAATACCCTGTAATTGCAATAAATAAGTACAATTTGAATTAAATAGGAGCTTTTACATTGGGATTAAGTTAAGATCCCTATTAAAAAGTAATTTTAATGGAGTTTATTCTAGTGTTTGAAGTAAGTATTATACCCCATTCAAGACATTTGAAAATATTCAAAATTGAAACTGAAAATGCGAAAAACGCGACCTTTGAGAGGGTATCTTGAACAGTTGCAGTTTCATTTGATATATATTTACAATATACCGCCAGTAATTTTCAATTTACGACATAACAAAAAAAAGGAGAATTAAATAAAAAATCGAAAAAAAAGAGAAAGGAATTAAATAGTAAACTACCAAAAAATATGTTAATATCTGTGCGCGTGCAGTCAATATATGTATATGTATATGCAGTTATTTATATCTCTATACTATAAAAAGGCTATCAACAATATATATGCAATACAACAACAACAAATACATTGAATACAACAAACACACAGGGGCAGTAACCACATTGCGACAAGGCAGCAAAACGCAGTTAATTTAAATCGTAATTGTGAGAGAAACAATACGACAAATAAAAAAAATAAATATTATATAATGTAAAATGCAACAACAACAACAAACGTCCTCAATATGTGTGCTTCATTATAAGAACAAAAGGAAAAACGAAAAAAACGAAAACAAAAACAATAAAAACATTAACAATAAAAGCAATAAAAAAATTCCACACAACTTTACACTGAAGGAGGCAGGACATTTTCATATCATTATTATGGCTAATTAATATTTATTAACCAGCACAGAGGCGTCGCATTCGTCGTAAGAAAGGTGTGAAAAGTTAGAAATAAATTACAAGATATTAAAATATTATATTTTTTATTAAATTTAAAAATTAATATGATTTATATATAATAAATTCAATCCAATAATCGATCGGCCCTATAAAACGATATTTTATTCTGCAATTAATTAATTTACTAAATTCCTCTCAGTTTTATTTAGATCCCCTCCGTGATTTTTTCTCCAGTTGCCACTGGCTTATTTGTTGTTTCATTCATTTATTTATTTTTTGTTTCACCTGCCGTAAACTCAGGCATGGCAGCAAAATTATTGTAAATGTAGATTTATTAAAAAGGCGTAAGGCCAATTACGTTCGACTTTTTCGTTTAATCAAGAAATTGCCAATCTGAAAAATAATAATTACAAGTAAGCTTAAAAATTAAACGTGCAAAGGATATTTTCTCAATAGACTCAACCCGCCTCCCCCTTTTTCACCCTCCTTCCACCCACACACATAAAAAACACACACAAGAAACACAACCGCACACCAAAGTCGCACTTTCCACAGTTTTGTTAAATGCGTTCAAGAAAAATGAAAATATTTATGCAGCATCGGAGAATAACATTTTAATGGGGTGTACGCGACTGCTAAATACCCACTAAAAGGTAAATGTCAAAATTTTAAAAAGAAATTATTCGAATTAAGAAACGAAAAACAAAAAACAAGATTTGCCCAAAATAACAATTAACATTTAATAAAGTAGACGGAATAATGTGACATGCTTTGATTGACTGATTGATTGGCCAGTGATTGACAATCCAATTGAGAAGCGAATCTTGGCAAACAAAAGTAATTTCTATTTCCATTTACAGATATTCAATTCACGCTGAGTTGAAGCAACAGGCAGCTGAGGAAAATATTTATTTTTGCTTCATTTTACAATAAAACCATTATAATATATTTATGAAATGTTATATAAATGAAATCAAATCCTCTTTTCGATATCGGTGCATGGAAATAGGGTATGTATGCATGTATGTATATTGTATGTGTGTATGTATTTTGTAGTATGCGTAAAATAGTATAATGAATGAAAGGCAGCACGAGGAGAACTGAAAAACCTCGTCATCAGCTGAAAAATCGAACAATTTTATTTAATGCACGTTGAGAGAAATGTGTTGTCGTTGCTTTTGTTGTTGTTGTTGTTGTGTTTCCTTTTTGTTTTTTTGGATATTTTCCTTTTGTTTTTGTGCATATATTTGTTGATGTTGTTGTTGTTAGTATTGTTCATATTGTTGTAGTCTTGTGAGTGTTGTTTTTTTTTCTCGTTTTTGGCACATAATTTATTTAACATTTTGTGGCAATTTAAAGTGAGCTCAGCTGAGCCAAGTCAAGAGAAAGTATACAATTCGAGGACGAACCAGAACGCAACAGGACGCGGCAGGACGAGCGACGACAGACGACAGACGCATTGCATCGATGCAATGTGCAAATGAAATTCAATTTTGTGGCATTGCCCAACATTGGTTGAGTGTGCCTCAAATAATTTCTATAAATTAATAACAACAATAAAAGCAACCACACCACCAAAGCCAACAACAACAACAACAACAATAATAAGAAAACCATGCAACAACCATAAAATAAGCACAAAAAATATTTGAAATGAGCGCAATAAAATTCATATTTTACTTTTTCCCTATTTTTTCATTGGGCATAGAAAACTATTCACAAAAGACTTTCTCGTTATGGATTATTCGCGTTATTTTGCTTTGGTTTCGCCACTTTTAAGGGTTTTTTATTTCGCTCTTTCCCGTCTCTCTCGCTCTCTTTCTCTCTCTCTCTCTCTCTCGCTGTCTATCTCTGTTTATATCGCCCACTCTGTTTGTTTCCTTCGAAACTTAAGTTCGCAATTGAAAGAATTTGAATTTGAATTTATAGCTGAAAACTTGATGGATTTTCAGGCTCTCGTTTTGCAGGGTATACAAAAATTCGTTGTGCCATTTTAATAGTTTTTCTTTTTGTTGTTTCCTTTGTGTTTAATTTATCGTTGGCCACAAAATATAAAAATAAAAGAAAAATCACAGAAAATTTTACGGCTTTAAGTGACTGTGTGTGTGTATGTGTGTGTGTTTGTGTGTGTGCGTATGTGTGGGTGTGGAAAATGAAAACTGAAACGGACGAAAAGGCAATAAATTGCACAACTGATATATGAATATGAATGAGAATTGCAAGCCAGTTTACCAATGCAATCGACTGTGGCGAGGTGTGTTCGATAAGTTCTCGCTTCAGCTTATGAAAAGCGAAAAGGGCCAAAGCCGTTATTTTGATAAATTTTCACTTAAAAGCGTTGCATTGACATGACGAAGAGAGAGAGAGAGAGGAGAGAGAGAGAGAGAGAGGGAGAGACAGATTAAGAGTGAGCGAGAGAGAGAGAGAGGAGTGGGACATAATTTTGTCAATATATGGTATAGCTTACTCGCTTAACAGTTCGCTATTTGTGTCTCTTTCTCCGCATGTATCTCAATCTCTTTGTCACTTTCCCTGTGCATCTTTGAGTATCTCAATGCCCCAGGCATGCCAACTGTTTGTATTTGGTAAAACGGTTTCTGCTTTTTTTATCCGTTGGCATTTTCAAGTAATTTTTCACGCATTTCTGTGGCTGCTTTGCGCCTCATTTTTCACGACATGTGTGTGCCACACACTCTGTGTGTGTGTATATATATATATGTATGTGTGTGTGCGTGTGTGTATTAAGCTGCTTAAATGTTTTTGCCGCTTCCTTTTACAATATTGTTTCTTTTTCGCAGCACGGTTTTCATTGTTGTTGTTGCCATTGTTGCATTTACAACACTTAAATTGTAAATAATTCCGATTTGGTTTGCCCAGACACCATTTGCGAGTCGCTGCGAGAAGATACTCTGACTCTCTGACTCATTCTCTTTCTCCCTTTCTCTTGCTGTCGCTCTCTTTCTCTTTCTACCCGAATCTGTGGCTGGCTGGCTGGCACTTCTTTTGCCATCCTTCTGCCGTGCTAGGATGCAGTGAGTGTGTAATGGCCAAAAGCCACTTGCCTTTGTCAACAAATTTGCGTTTAAATGGCGGCTCATGTGCCAAGTCGACTCTGTCGGCTTCGCACATTCGGTTTGTCATTCGGCTCATCTCGTCCTGTCCTGTCGGGCTCTTAACGCCTCGCCATTCGCCATTCGCCATTCACCATTCACATTCGCAATTCGTTTTAATGTATTTTTAAATTATGTTTCTTGTTTTCATCGCATTAACTTAAATACAAAAGCAACTGAGAACAGTCGAGTGAAAGCCAGCGAAAGGCAAAGCAACAAATGTATTTTAGAATTGCCATACCGACTAATATATACTCTTCTCATACTGTCTGATGTATGACAATTTTTGGCTTTTTATCAATTTGATGCTTACGCTTTAGGGCTGAATTTAATTTTTATTAAGCAATTTAATATAAATAAGATTTAACCAAATTCGATAATTGTAAATATTAAAAATATTTCAATTTCTCAATTAATAATAATTTATTTATTTATAGAAAAACATCTCGAAAATAATTCATTGTAAATTAAAAAAAAAATCCAATTATTTATCAACAATAATCAAAATAGAATTTAATTTAAACACAATAAAGTATTTTAATAAATATAAATAAACATTTTTTTTTAAAACTATTTATTTATTTAAAGAGGAGACTGCGTTGCATATTGACTGATCCAATTAATATACCCTATCGGAGTATGGCAACAACATTCATTTCGTTCTTCCCTTATTTCTTTCAGCTATAACAAATTGATAAAGTTTAGCTTTAACTCAATAAAGCCTCTTCTTAGTGTATTTAGTTGAATGTTGTTAAGCATTTTGCCCACGACACGTTTATGTTTTATGTTTAATATTTAATGTTTTATGTTGTATGTTTTGTGTTTTATGTGCCATATATGGTATATGTTTCTCATTTGAAGAAAGCGACACGCGCCACCCATTTGGCCCCCCCCTTTTGTTGTTTTTGTATTAAAATTATGCAAAAGCTACTCAAAAATACAGTTTTCTTTCTTTTTACAATACGATATAAATCACAAGAGGTGAAACACAACACAGAGAGAGAAAAAGAGAAAGAGAAAGAGAAAGAGAGAGAGGGAGAAATAGAGAGACATAGATCATAGATCATGGAGTGCACAGGTCACGGATTTGAAAGTTGAAATTTTTTATTTTAACTAAAACAAAAACAAAAAATAACTTAAATTTTTGAAATATTTGCTTTTGTTTCTTTAACAATTGTTTATAATCATTAGCGAAATGTTTTATTTTTTGTACTTTGATTTCGAGTCAACTATACATATATTCGAAATGTTTAATTTTTCGTTAATTTCCTATAAATTTTTGTTAATTTTTGTTTATAATATTTTACAAGAGTTAATTGGGATTTTATTCATCTTGTTCAAAGGCAAATTTTAATGTTTATTTTCTCCCAAGAGATACAATTAATAAAAATATAAAATTATTATTTTATGAGAAATAATAATCTTAATCGATTAACTAATTATAAAATAGATTGTGTAAAAATTAAATAAATAAAATTTAGTTGTAAAATGTATTAAATTAAAGAACTCTGATATTTTGTGATTTTTGGATTGAGGCACATGAAATTCAATTCAGAAGCTCCATCATATTGTTGCTTGACATTGTTGCTGTTGTTGCTGTTGTTTTTGTGTTTGTTGTTTGTTGATTGTTGTTGAATTATGTAACGCATGAATGAATCGAAGAGATGAGTTTCAGTTTCAATTATTAAGATCCAATGTTATGATATGAAATCAATGTCACAATCTACTATTCAGTGGCCGGTTGCGTAAGTGGAGCTCTCTTAACAGTATCTCTTCTTTCTTTTCTTGATTTTACTGTTATGTTTTGTTATGTGTTGTATGTTGCATGTATGTTGGGCCATTGTCATAGTTATCGGGGGTCCGTTGGCCATTGTCTCTTTCGGTGTCAGCAGACATTAACATTCATAAGTACATAATTAATGGCAAATGTTGTTTTCGAAACGGGTTTGTAAACGAAAGTGAAATCGCCAGAAGAAACTCTTTTGTTGAAATTATTGAAATTTCATGTAGATTTGGAATTTGGAATCACCTCATAAGAAGAAAGGCGATTTGACTATCTAATCATAGTACTAGTAACATAGTTTCATTCTGTTGAAAGTAACAGTACCAGTAACAGTAACAGTGTCAATAACAGTAACAATAACAGTAACAGTAACAGTGGGAGTAACAGCTGTTGTGCTCTTAACGGATGATGGGGCAAATATGAAAAAACAATTGAAGTTGACCATGAAAACGCTCAAAGCCAATTGGCCCCGCAGCGAGTGCAGAAATATGCCAATATTTGCATATTCATAAGTGTACGGGTATGTAATTTCATCCATATAGACATATTGAGATAGATATGTATGTATGTGTGTGTGTGTGTGTGCATGTATCCAGATACTAGTTATTTATGAAGCCCGTTGGCGAAATGTTAATTAAACCAACTGGAAATCAAGCCAAAAGCCAAGTGAATGAGCCAAAGCAGCCGCTAATAAAGTTGGAGGTCAACATTGGAGCGGGCATATTACGTAAGGATCATCGTTATCGAGTGCCCAGACAAACAGACAGATTGAGTGACAGAGCAGAGAGTGAGAGAGAGAGAGAGAGAGTAAAAGAGAGACAGAGAGAGAGCGAGCAACAGCTCAATAAAGATTGAGACTAAGAGGCGACAGATACATTCGTTAAAGAAAAGTGAAACCGGCTGAATTTCCGGTTTTTTTTTTGTGTTTCTTCTTACTGTGTGTGTGTGTGTGTATATATATATCTATATAATATATACATATGTTGTAGAGAGAGAGAAGGCAGGCGTTCAGGACAGCTGACCTTGCTGGCCGTGCGGGCCTTTCAGGTGACAAATTATGAAACCAGTTGGAAAAACCATTTATGATAAGAGCAAAAGTCAATGAAATGCCAACAATGTTACCTAATTCGCAACTGAAGACAAAAATCAAAAATCAAACAAGAAATACGAGTACGACCGGGCAAAAGTGTCAGGAAGAAAAAATACATGTATATAAATATATATATGTATAAGTACATATACATAGTATATATACACACACACACAGACACACGCACAGGAAGCCCAAGTCGAGGCTAAGAGACTTCCAAATGGCAACGTCAACACTTTTGTTTTTGTTTTTATTTTTCGTATTGCACACACACAAAAAAAAAAAGAAACTTAAAAAAAAGATTTAAAAAATAAAGAAAAAGATGAAGAAGAAAAAAGTTGTAAACACGAATGCGGAAATGTTGTTATTTCTTCGTTGTTTTCTTTTTGTTGTTGAATTTTTCGTTGTAGCAATATATCTTGATTTTGTTGCATGCAACATGGTTGCATATAGAAGATACACTTATACATATTGTACCATATAACTTACCACAGACAGATACTACGATTAGCAATGTTGCAATTAAATAATGCTGCAGCATCTTGAAGAATCAACAATACTTTTTCAATACTAATTCAGGTGCAACAACTCGCTTTAACCGACTTTTACCAGATACGCAACACACACCAATTTAATATTGCAATAATTTTATTTGTATATTTGTTATTGTTGTCGTTGCTGGTGTTGTATTTTTTTATATTTTTTTTATAAATATTTATATTATAAGTTTTGTTTATTTTTTTTGATGGGAGGAATCCCAACAACGGCTTTGAGGAGAGACGTCCGCAACGCGCAAGTGCAAACCGCCAACTGAAAGCAGACAACGCCAAAGAAATTGCAAGAAGCCAAGTTTACCGCTTCGGCTCACAACACGAACCGCAAATACCGATACACACGAGCACCGAACAGCGATCGGTAAGTGGCAAGATTGATCTACGATCTACGATCTCCGATCTGTGATATGAGTTTAGGCCCGAGAGCTGTTGGCTGGGAGAGTAAAGCCACAAACTTGATGCTTCACTTAAGCTCAGTTAGCTTAAGCTTAAGCTTGGCTTGGCTTATTCTCAATTCACTTTCATTTCAACTGGTTCCGACTTCGAATGGAACCCTCAGCTCTGCCCAGCTGAGCTTAGCTACTTAGCCACTTAGCTGCTTAGCCGCATAGCCGGTTTCTGTCACGGCTGCGTCTGCTGCCTCGCATTTCAATGAGCCGGGGAGGGCAGCGCCCTACTTAGTGGCCGGGATCGTTAAAAATAAAAATAAAAATTAAAATAATACAATAATAAATTACGTATTCATATTAACCGCAAAGCACTTGTATTCTCCACACTCACAAAAAAGCTAGTTCTAATTAACATTTTGTGGTTTGATTTACTTTGAAATTATGAATAAATAATGAAAGACACTTTTTTGATTAACGTAATGAATTCAAATGTAAATTACCGTAAAACCTTTTCTTTAATATATATTTTAAATAAATATTTACTAAATATTTATGATAGATAAATAAAAATGCAAATGCTTTAGTTTAAAGTTTTTAAATCATTAAATAATTACTTTTTATTTTATAAAATATAATTGTTAAATGTTTACAAATATTTAATTTCAAGAATACACTTCCACTTTTTTTTAGTGCATTTACCAGATGCATTTGGTTTAATCGATTTTCAAGTAATTTTCCTAGAATTTTCTGGGCGTGACAAATTTAACAGCCATGCACTTGCTTATGGCTAATGGCGAGTATTTGGCACATTGTTGGCATACCAATATCATGCTAATTGTGGATTACAGTTAAAGTTATAAATAAATAAAGTCTTATAACTGTGAATCTCAACAAGCAAAACCTGAGAACCATTAAATATATAATTAACATACACATATATGTATATTATACACAGTATTCACAGTAATTCTGTATGTTAAGTGTAACTGAAATTCCACGTTCAATTCTCTTTTAAAAAAACTTAAACTTAAACTTATTAAATGTTTATTTAAAATATTTACACTTATTACCTAAACCACCTTCCATATATCTTATTTAAATAATTCAAATATTTTATTTACATTTAAGTGCTTACATCATCTTAACAAAAATATATTAGGTGATTATTTCTTTTAACGTATTTTCTTTTTATATTATATGATCTGTATTTGTCTAAATATTTCTTTTAACTACAATATTTCGTTATTAAACCTTCTTTTCTATTTATTTATTTCTTTATTTATTAATTTTCAACTATGTCAAAGTTTATATAAAAAAAATATTTTTAAGAGAAATTAAAACTAGAATAATTAAAAGTTAAATTTTAAAATAAATAAATTTACAATATTGGAACATCTGAAATTAGATTTAAAGTTAGTTAATTTTATAAACATTTCAACTATTTTAACAGATTTATATGTACATATATATATGTACACATAGTATAATTTCATTTATTTTTTTATTTATTTTTTTATTTATTTGCCTGATTTGATCAAAAACTTTGTGCAGTTATTTGCGATGCTTGATTTTAGTTCCCGAAATTATTGCAGAAATACTATATTTAAGTATTAGGGCGATTTACCGGGTTTATAATTAAATTATTTATTATTGTAATGTTAAGTTAAAACTGAATATTTAACAAGTGGAGAAATACGGAAGCATATATAATACAATATACCTGTTGTATCTGTTGTTTCTATTGTGTTACGTTTTTCGTATCTGTTTGCTTTCGCTTTTCTTTGAAATGTCAATAGAACTTGAATTAATTTTTTTTTATTTTTTTATGCGTTTGTAATCGAATTCATTTTTATATTTCATTTTGACAAATTTTGTATGTATTGTATCTGTGTAGTTTTATTTGATTCCAACGGATTTCATCTTGTTTCAATGCGTGTCGCCTTTTGTATATTTAATTTTTGTGCTCTGCTCCATTCATTTCAATTCAAACTTGAATTTTAAATATCAAAAACATGAATACAAGCTTGTATTTGTATCTGTATCTCTGTATCTATATCTGTATCTGTATCTGTATCCGTATCATTTATACCGTATTTGTTTAGTCTCTTCTATTTTCTAAATAGATTGCACGTTGCTATTTAGAGTATACTATATACCCTGTAAATATAGAAAATAATCAATGTAATATGCCATGGCATGGAGTATTCTCACATCATAAATCGAATCACGTATCGAATAAGTAAGTAACATAATTCGGTTACTCAACGGTTGTTAATTCGATAGAGTGTTATCTTTCAGAAAGATTGGCTATTATCGGTTATTTACGAGCATGTTTTAGCTTAATTTGCTGTTAGATAACCAGACCCCAGAGGGTATCTCAGAGATATTCAAGCTCTTACGTATCTTGTGTTATTTAACAAACAATTTTGGAAAATTGAATGAATCGCTTCGGTTATTGTTATTTTTTCTTTTTCGTTTTGTTGCTTTTATTGTTTTAATATTTATCGGTTAGTTGCTGAGATCAATGAGTCGAAACATATTAGTTGAAACAACATGGATACCAAAATTCAATCATAAACAACAAATGCATCGAGTACGAGTACTCATTCGTACAACAATTGAATATATGAATGTCGAGCACCTATTCAGAATGCGAAATGTTATATCGAATCGGCTTAAAGCACTTAACAAATTGTTACATTTCGGACGAGAAGCGCATAGAGAGGCGACAAATTGAAATAATCCAAATAATTTGCAATACCTTGAAAATTGTGTACTTCTTTCACAGCATCCCCTGCCCGCCTTCCACCCATTGCTTCCTGCACCACGAACATTTTGGCCAACTATAAATGAAAGTTCAGCTTTTATATATTTTTAAATTTTGTGTTTTTTGTTTTCGCGCCTGACAACTGCGTGGTAAATGAGAAACTCTCTGGATATTTGTGAGTATATATTGTTTTTTAGTTTTTGTTTGATATTTTTTACATGGGTATGTATGTATGTATGTATGTGTATATACCATATTTTTGTTTTCTTTTTTTGAATGAATATTCATGTATTTATTTGACTATAGGCAGCCAGCACGCATGCACATGCCCAGCACAAAATTTTTGGGCATTTAAACCAATAAATATGTAAATTTTTCATAAACTTAATTAAATTTACCACAAAAGCTGCGTCTTTATCAACATCAGCAACAGCGACGTCAACGTCGACGTCAGCTGCAGGGAAAGTTAAGAAAAAAAAAAACACAACTTAAAACAAAAAACTAAAAATGCAAAAAACAAAAAACTAAAAACAAAAAAATGTAAAAGAGTCATATGCATGGACATATATGTATATGAGAATAATTATGTATATCAATCTACTAATCTATGTATATAAAATTCTTTAACCGCATAGCAATAGCAATAGCAATAGCAATAGCAATAGGAATAGCAAGAGTGATGCTTCCACAGCCCAAACTGTAAAAGCTAAAAATTTCTAAAAATTACAGTAGCTTCCTATTATGGTGTAGGTGAGCACTAATGTCATCTAAATGTTATCTAAATGTCATCTAAATGTCATCTATATGTCGTCTAAATGTTATCTAAATGTTATCTAAATGTCATCTAAATGTTATCTAAATGTTATCTAAATGTTATCTAAATGTCATTTAAATGTCATCTAATTGTCATCTAAATGTCATCTAAATGTCATCTAAATGTCATCTAAATGTTATCTAAATGTCATCTAAATGTTATCTAAATGTCATCTAAATGCCATCTAAATGTCATCTAAATGTCGTCTAAATGTCATCTAAATGTTATCTAAATGTTATCTAAATGTTATCTAAATGTTATCTAAATGTCATCTAAATGTCATCCAAATGTCATCCAAATGTCATCTAAATGTTATCTAAATGTCATCTAAATGTCATCCAAATGTCATCCAAATGTCATCCAAATGTCATCTAAATGTCATCTAAATGTC
>JBAMCR010000641.1:0-13946 GCA_037075045.1 Mulgravea parasiatica
TTTACGGTTTGGGCTGTGGAAACATCACTATTGCTATCCCTCTTACTATGCGGTCAAAGAGTTTTATATATATAGATTATTGCATTTCGACTTAAATTATTGAAAATAAATCGTATTTTTAATAAATAAATAAACTTAATAAAAAAAAAATGAAATTATTTAATTGAGTTATGCTTTTTGAAATGTATATATATTGTAATAACAATATGGTATTCGTAATATTTGTTTATAATAAATAGTAGTATGTTAGACCTCATCCACTTTGAAATATTTCAAGACAATAAATAAAGTTTAGTTTCGAAAATTCTTTGGAATATGTTTTTGCATATTTTAAATTAACAATTAATGTTTTAATTAAATTTAACTTAACTTCTTAAATAATTATGATAGGCGAAATTTAGTTAATAGCAATTAAAAATTTTGATAATAAATGAAAATTTAATTTATTATCTATTAATATTTATATACAATATTTGTATTATTATTATTATTATTTTTTTTTGTTTAATATATATTTCAGACTTAAAAAAATTCAATTTTCTTAAACACACTTGCAAACCCTTTTTGCAACATTTTAATGAAAGGAGTTGAATAAAATTAATGCGCAGCGATCAAGGATATGCTTTTGGGTTAAAGAGAAATCCTTTGAAATTTATCATGCTTGAACAGATTGCATCAAAGAACCAATTTTCAATGTGAATTGTTGGGATTTGTTGCTTTGCTTTAACCGTCCACTCGAAGATCTCGTTATGTATGTATAATACATGAACGATGTCAGCAGTTAAATAAATATAAAATATTTAATGTGGCAAGTACTTGAATACTCGCATTCACATTCGCTAACACACATTCGCAATCACATTCACATTCGCATTCACATTCACATTTGTTATGACTGGCCTGTTATTCGAGTGCTGCAGAAATATAATTTACAATCCATTTAATTCGAATAACTTGGTGGATTATGGGCCTCGAGCCGAGCGACAGCGTCATTGCGACAAAGTTGCCAGTGCCACAGAGATTTGTTGGCAACTGTATGTATACATATGCATATACATATACATATATGTGTATGCTATTAGATATAAACAAGAACAACAACAACAACCACAGCAAACAACCAACGGGCAAAGGAAACATCGACATCGAAATATGTAGCATACGCATAGGCTGCTCCATTTTTTTCGCTTTCTTTTTGTTGTTTTCATTTTATTTTTTATCTTTTCTTCTTCTGTATGTACAATAGCATCTGCTGCACACTGAACTTTTGAACCGAGAAACGAGAAACTATTGAAAACTCGAATTTAAATCAATCGAAATCGAAATCAATATTTTCTATAGGGCATCTTAGCGAATAGAAAATTTCGAGTAGAAAAAAAAATTGGATAACTTTATAAATAAATTTTTAAATTATTTGGTGTATGATTGCAGGATGCATTATTTGTATTAACATTATTTATTATTATTAAATATGTATTTAAAAAATTTTATATTTTTTAATATTACATGATTTTTGGGCATTTTTTTGTTGTGTTTTCAACCACAGTGCATCGCCATAAGGTGAAAGTCGAGTAAAAGATGAACACGAAAATCTACAAAAATAAAACTGCATGAGCATGAGTTATAAACATACAAACGCCACACACAGACACACACGTTTTCTACATACACACATATGTATGAGAAACTATATACACACACACACAGACGCACACACATGCATGCATTGAGAGACACAACATTCATTCAGATAAAAAAGAAAAGAGTTGAGTTACACCTAAATACAACGGGGAAATGGGGTTGGTGGATGGGGGGGAGGGGGAGGGGGGCTAGGGGTGGGAGAGTCGCGAATCTGTGAATTGTGTACAGGTGTGAGGAGTGCGGAATGTTGCGGGGATACTTGTGAGAGTGTGTCGCCATCTTTCCATCTCTTTCTGGCATTACTGCATTAGCAGCCAGCTGTGAAGCAAATAAAACGCAAAGGAAAAGCAAAAGCCCAAAAGGAGATCGACTAAAGAATACCCTTTAAGTGTAATAATATTTTACATTTATATTTATAAACATTGAAATTGTATTTGGCGTATAAAAATCAAGATAATTGTATCTTTAAGATTTGACAACATTCTTTAATGTGCTTAGAAGATCCTCACAAGGATCACAGGACCCTCAATATTCAACTTTATTGGGACGGACATGTATTGCATAATTGTATCATACCCTTTGTGAATGCATTTTTAAAGGGTAGAAAATATTTTTAGTGTGAACAATTTTGCAAAAACGAGAAGCGAAAACTAAAACTGAAAATTGAGAAAACTTTTCGCACGGCATTACACACGAACGCACACAGGCATGCACACACACACACACACACACACACACACACACACACACACACACACACACATTCAGATAGAGGGGCGGCATACCTGACAAGATAAAGGATTTCTACACACACACACACACTACACCTATGGCAAGTCATGTTTAGTTAGGAAACGCCAATAGTTTATATGCAAAAAAAAGAAATAGGAAAAATGGAGAAAAGAAAGAAAAGTCAACTAGAGAGTGTGTAATTGTATCCTTTATCTGCATGTGTCTGTGTGTGTGTGTTTTTGGATTTTTTTTTTTTTTTGTAAATTTCATTTGCAGGATTTTCCAAGCAAATTAAGAAATAGATACATTTTAAATAATAGCCGCAGATTATAAGTTACGTTATAATAAAATTAATTATTAATTAATTATCCAAAACTATTAATTCATTTTGGTTGATCAAAAACACATACATACATCCAAAATATATTATTTATATTTGCAACAAAAATTAAAACAAAAACAGTTTGGTTTCTTTTTTGTTGTTGTTAGATTCACACTAAAAAAAAACAATATAATTGGAAGCACAATTACAGTTAGATTCTCTAGCTTCGTTTTCAGGATGTGGCCGACGGTCAGAGAAACATAATATTGAAGAAAGAGAGAGAATATTATTATATAGTATATATATATATATATGTTATAGTAATAGTACAGTTATTATAATGTATTTCAAATATTTAAGTAGTTATGGCGGGTGTTACAATATATTTATATACAATAGTATAATATATACATATATTATATATTATTAGTATAGTGCTAGTATGTATATGCTGTATGTACTCGTATAATATAGCATAATAGCGTTTTCTATAGTTGACTTACCATATATACATACATACATACATACGGCACTTTGGTATATAAAAAAGCGTTGCATACTTTTATGGGCTGGCTGAGTGGCATGCGGCTTTGATTTTGGGCTGCTGCGTCGCACTTGACACTTTTGTTTCACTTTTACGGCCATTTTGCATGCCACAAGGCACAAGCAGAGGCGCAAGCACAGGCAGAGACAGGGGCAGGGGCAGTGGCAGAGGCAGCTGTGTAAAATAGTTGTGGCACTTGTAGTTTTTGCCATTGTTGTTGTTGTCTGCGTCTGAAATTAACAGCATTTATTTCATTGCATTTTTATGTGCCTCATTGCGGATGACATTGTCAGCGACATCGTCGACGTCGACGTTCGCATCGTTGTTGTAGTCATCGTCCTTGTCGTCCTCGTCGTCGTCAGTTTCATCGTCAGCTTCATCTTCATCGTCATCGTCATCATCATCGTCAGCGCCGTGTCTGTGCCTGGGTAAACAAAGCCAACTTATTTTTATATGCTGCGCGTCAGCCGCAGAGACAACAGAAGCAACAGCAGCAGCAACAGCAGCAGCAGCAACAGCAGCAACAGCAGCAGCAGCAGCATCAGAAGCTATCGCCTCCATACATCCCCCATCCCCTTTTTACACCCACATGTGCAGGGTTAAGTTTCTTTTTTTTGTTGTCTTCCTTTTTTTTAAGCGCTTTTGTTTGCAGCTTGGCTCGTTTTGGCCATTTTTATACTCTGCTGTGAAAGCAGCTAAGAAAAGAAAGGATGCAATAAAAACAGGCAGAAAAAAGAAACATGTGTGATAAAAGTATATAAAAATATAAATATAAATATAATATATATTTGATCATAATATATAATTCATTATTATATTCATTTCATACATACGTGTGCGTGGATTTAATTAGCTTATGTTGTAAATTTAGTCAGAGGATATCTTCCAGTCGAGCATTAACCGCTGACGCATTGTTTTTTGTTAGTTGTTGCTGTTGTTGCTGATGTTGCTGATGTTGTTGCTGTTGTTGCTGTTGCCTTGGGCAACTGTCATGAAAAGTTCGAGTCTAGAATTGACCTGAAAAGTGACAAGTGCGAATTGTGTGTTGGCTGCTCTGCTCTGCTTTGTCTTCATGTATTCATTCATTATTTGCTTGTTTGTCTTTGTGTGCGTGCGTGTGTGTGTGTGTGTTTTTTATATTTTTTATTTGTTCGTTCGGCAGCAACGAGTGGGCGTATTCTCAAATTGAACATCTCGCTGGCCACGCCCACATACTATTCATCAGCATCGCCAGAGCCATCAGAATGCCTAGTGTCGACTTGGCGTTAGATTTTCATGCAATTTGCCACGAGTGCTGATCAACCCCAGCAATGAGCACAGACGACTTAGAGGCATTAATCAGCATCAGCATATATTTGAGGGATATATATATATATCTACCGGATATCGTATATTGTATATCGTAAATTGTACCTGCATATCCACTGAGCTTAGCAAAGGGAATACAATCCATTTGCTCTCTCGTAATTTGTGTGTCTTTCATTGCATTTCCGGGTGAAATACTTGAAAAATTCACAAAATTTGAAAATTACATTTGAAAATGTATTTGAAATTGAATTTATTATGCAACAAAATACAATATTTAGATAGATAAATCTAGAACTATTTGATATAAAACTACAATCTAATCAAATGTATATAATACTTTCCCTAACTTCTTTATTTGTATTCTTTATGTATTTTGTCATTTTCGTTTTTCTTTTTTCTTTTTGTTGTTGTTGTTTCCAAAGGAAATATTAAAAAGAGCATATTAAAATACTTATGAGAAAGTTTTGAGAGAGGAAAATAAAAGTAAAAAAAAGTAAGTAAAAAAAATAAAACAAACTTGCGCTACAAAAAAAGTTTGGCACTAAAAAGCAATAGCAGTCAAAAGGTGCAGCAACAACAATAACAACAGCTACAACAACAAACAAATAAGTAAATAAAAAAAAACAACAAACAACAATAACAATAGAAAAAGGAAGAATAGTAAGAACCGTAATAACAACACCAACTAAAACAACAACAAGAACAACCAACATGGGAAAAAAGAGCTCGAAATTGAAACAGGATACCATCGATCGTTTAACAACTGACACATATTGTGAGTAGCAATCCATCAATATTTAATTATTACATCTCATACATATAATATACGTATATAATATTCATAAACCATATACTCCATACTCCATATTTAACATTATTATTATTATTATTGTTATTGTTATTGTTATTGTTAGTATTATTATTGCTTGATTGTCTTTTCGCTTGCCCCATCAATCAAATTCGAACATATTCACACATCAACTAATTCGATATCAATTTCATTTCATATCATTTCACTTTTGACTCTTTATTATTTATTGTATATCTGCTTAAATAAATATATTTATAATAAACATAATATACTATGCTGTTAATTTTTTTTTATTTTTTTTAAAATATTGTTCTCACATTACAAATAATTTGTTTCCATTTCAACTGTTTTGAGATGAAAATAAATATTTATTTTTTTCATTTCTCAATTTGCTTATCGAAGCGAAGAGAGATAATCCCTTCTTTGTATATTTATTTAATATGTCAAATTTTCTATTTCATTTATTTTTATTTATTTAATTTGGTTGTTGTTGTATTTCTCTTAATTTTAATTTTATTTATGTACATACATTATTTATTGCGGCTTGCTTAAAAAAAAAAGTAGTCGCCAAGCTTTGAGCCTAAGCGAAAAACAAAAAACAAAAAAAAAGGAGAAAACTTGGCTAACTAATTGCTTTTTAAAGTATTTTCACATTCCGTATTGGGCTTTGTGCCTTTTTGATGGCTGGCAACGGCGACTGGCGGGAATATCCTTGTACCATAAATAATTACATCACTGGAGGGCATTTGGGGCAGCGGCAGTACCTGGTTCGGGTTGTTTGGATGACTCAAAAGTGTTGACAGATTGCTGCCAAGTTGCCAGTTCTTAATGTCCTCGGTTTTTGCTCCTCGGTTCTCGCTTCTTCATCCATGGCCCTCGGTCCTCCGTCCTTGGTCCTTGGCCCTTGGTCCTGGCAATTTGTCTTGCGCTGCTTGCGTCGTCTTTCTCTTCACTAAAAAAACATTTTTCTTAAATTCATTTTACGCTTTGGTATGCTACCCAAAACTACCCTGCTTATTGTATATATAAATTGGGGTATATGGAATGTATGTGTGTGTGTGTGTATATATCTCGCACACATACACACACACCCACAGGCACACTGCTAACGAGTATATAACTTCAATTTAAAGTTGAACTCTCGTTAAAGTTGTTTTTCGCGCTCAACGAACTCTTTTGTTTTGCGTCTCTTCGTCTCTCAGTTAACTTGAATTGCAATCAACTACAGCTTTGGCCAATTTCTGTTGAGAATATAAGTACAGTTAGCTTTGTCCTGTCATAAGCTTAAAGTTTTACTTTTTACCATCAAACTTTTGAAATTTTTCGAAAAACTGTCTGCACCTGATAAAAGAGCTAAACTAATGGCAGTAATAATATTGATAAGAATAAATTACATCTTTGTTTTTTTTTCTTAAATTTGTTTTTATATTATTATTAATACTTTTCGAATTGTTTTTCTTCACATGGATTTCGCGTCAAAGAAAATGAGCTTAAATTGAATTGATAAGCTGGCTGGCAGAGACAAGGGCATACGTATCGTATACGTGATATTGAAAATTTGTTATCTGATAATAAAGCGTATTGTATATGTATGGTATAATAATTTCGATGCTATTCCATGGTATTATTGACTTTGGCAATCAATTTGGGAATTACCATACATAAAGATTCCGCTTATCCAATTTTTTCTTTTTTATTTTTTTTTATTTTTTGGCCATTTACAATGATGCACCACCCACTGTGCACGGTATGTGCACTGTGGCACTGTGGCACTGTGCAATTGCCGAAAGCTCTGACCCAATGAAGCAATGAATAAATAAATAGATAAAAATTTGATTAGTTTCGGATGGTTTATCGAAAATCGAATGACCCAAGCAATAAAATGCAAATCCCAAAGTGCGTATCAAATAGATACAAATTACGGTCTAGTTAGGGGAATTTTCTTCGCCCCATTTTCTTTTTTCTTTTCTATTATTTTTAATTTTTTTGTTGTCTCTTTTTTTTGTTTGTTTTTTTTTTTTTGTTGTTGTGGTCTAGAATTGGGTTTATCAGTGGGTCATCGTTAGTCACAATCTTTAATAAATAAACAGGCATTTAAATATGCATGTGTGTGTGGGTGTGTCTGTATGTGGGTATGTGTGTGTGTGTGTGTGCAACGGTCTACAAGTGTCTGTCTGGGAAAATGTTTTACTAGCCGTTGAATTAGCAAGTTTAATTGATTTTAAAATTATTCCGCAACTCGCACAAATACAAATATTTAAACAAATACGTATATACACACACTTACACACGCACACACACAACGAAGACTTGTCCCTTTAAAACGACATGGTCATTAGTTAAATAAACTGAAAGATAATCTTTTGTATGTTGGAAATTTGTTAAATTGATTGTCATTGCACTTAAATATTATTTTATAAGTATTTACTTAACATATACACACGCTGTGTATGTATTGTATATGATTGATTGATTGACTGATTACATATTGGAGCAATTAGTCTTTGAATAGTCAGAGTTATCTCATAGAATATAATATATATTTGATAAACAAATAAACCAATAAATATATTGTACAATATGTATTGTATATGCAGAGGTAGCTGTAGCTTATTCTAAATTTTTAAATTTCAAATTAAATTATGTTAATAATTGGAGCTCATTTTAAAGATTTCGCATAACAATTTAATTCGAAATATATATTTTTTGGTTAAAAATTATAATATTCCCTGCACGTGTTTATCCAGCTTTAAAATTTCAACTTGAATTTATGAAATGATGTTGGCCTTCTATTAATATTACCAAAAACAACAAAAAAAAAATTAAATTAAACACTCTTCGAGTACTCGCAGCTGAGTGTCAGTTGCAGGTTTATTCTTGTTGTTGATCATGCTCAAACATGTGTACGGAAATGTGCACATGCGTTGCATGTTACACTCGGCAGAGCGGGGAAAATCCTAAATTGTTTACCTGGCATGTTTTCGACATGCTGTCGATTATGCAGGCGAGTGTAAAAATAAACATTTAACATTTTCGTTTTTTTTTTGTTTTTGGTTTTTTTGTTGTTCTTGTTTTTTTTTTTTTTGTGCTTTTAAAATTATGGCAAAAGCACAAGGGTAGAAGGAGAAACCAAATCGAAACCAAAGCGAAAAACTGAATGCGTAATCGTAACCATAACCGTAACCGTAACCGTAACCGATAACGAATCGGAAACGTTTCGATTATTTGCACTGTCCAGCGAGCAGACAAAATGCAATTAAAAGCGCGTTGTGAAAGCGATTACAGAAATATTTCATGTAGCCATCACAATGGTTATGGCTCATACTCATATGCTCATACATACATTTACTAAAATGCCCCTGGGTGTTCAATATATATATATATATATATACATATATATATTTATGTATGTGTGCGTGTGTTCATTATGGGGTATGAAAATCAGAAATGCAGGACAATACAAAGTTTTTCATGGATCCCAGTTCCATGCGAATGCCAGCGACAATTGCAACGAATTCTCAATGCACCATCAACTGGACATAACGAGTACCCCAGTGCGTATGAGTATGAGTATGAGTATGAGTACGTGTATGTGCATGTGTACGAATACCCGGAAGTTAAATGTGGTAGAGGCCAGGGCTGGTCACTCATTATGAATGAGCTTCAACGGAAAGACACCTGCATTCACCTGCATAGGTGAAACAAATGAGAGTGCGGGGGGGGGAGGGGGGTTGGAAAAAAAACTTTATTTTTCGCATATTGTCGGGGGAATCCCCTTTCTACCTTCACACCACTGCTGGCTGTACTTCGGAAATGTGTAGTATTTTTTTTTGATCGAATTCTTTGTTTTATGGCTGAACTGAAGGATTGAAATTCATGGTTTTTTTTTTGTTTTTTTTTTGTATTATTAATTTATTGATAAATTGAAAGCGTGAAATAATTTATCATTTTATGCTATTTCATTTCAATTCATATTATGGAAGTTAAGACTTTTATGGTAAATAAATAAACCGTTACAGAGCCAACGAAATAAAGCCAAAAACATTTGCCAGCAATAATAATTTTTGAGCATTTTACGGCACTTGGCAGGCTTTAAGACCGTATTTAAGACTGCCTTCAGGTATATGGTATTTAGATACGAGTATGTATGGCTTTAGCCTAATCTGAAATAATTGAAAGGCAAATCGGATCAAGTTGCAAGAATGAAATTTAAATTAATTTACATACTTTCTAAATGAAAAGTTCACATTTATTTACATTCACACAACAATTCAACAATTCAAAAAATTTAAACATTTAAATTATATTAAAGGGTTAAGCTATAATACAATACAATGGAAACAATAGTTTTTGTTTTTGTTAGTTTGAATTTATTAAAGGTTTTCCAACTGCAGTTGAACAATTGATAACATAAATGAATTTCATTCGAATAAATTCAAATGACAAATTTATTTTAATTATGGATATGGAAAAACGAATGGAAAACTGAAAATGAAAACTTTAACAAATGCGAGTAGACAAAAAAAAAAACAAAAAAAAAAACGAATTTTATTATTTGTGAATTGAGTTTGGGTTATGCCAACGGCCTTTTGGGTTGACATTGAGTTAATTAAGGGAACGTTTACATTTTGCTGTGATAAAGAAGTTCATGCAGACTTGTAAATATTCTATAATAGAAAATAAAATATACTATATATTGAAGTGTATGTGTGTGTGTGTGTGTGTGTGTATATAATATGGGCTGATAAAATCGTTGTTAAGAAAAAGGTCAAAGAGCTTATTCAGACTTGAATTTGGACAGTTGCCATGTTTGGTCATTGTTTAACACAAAGAGAGAGAGAGAGAGAGCTAGAGAGCAAGAGCGAGAGAGAGAGAGAGATTGAAAGAGTCGGTGTGAGAGAAAGAGAAACCAAGAAAGTGCTGTGTGGGTTATGTGGCTCATCAAAGTTGCCTTAGTCCTGATTAAGGACAGGGCTCTCATACGTTTTCTTTTTGTCTTTGTATTTTTAAACTGTTTATTCTCTCTGTCTGTGTGTGTGTGTGTGTATGTGTATGTATGTATGTACATACACTGTAAACTGTAATAATGTATTGTTTAAGTAACCCTTCGCAAGAGTGTATAAACAATACAGGGTAATAGATAGAGAAACCGGATTGAAATTGCGTGTGCATTGTCAATGACAGCGCACAGTGGGCTTAAAACGTAATTATATTTGAAAATGCAAAAAGGGAAAGCCCCATCTATACATTGTACTTATAGCTACATACGTATGTACATATGTATGTATTTACATATATTTAATTGGAAATTGTTTGCCCTTTTCGTTTATAAAGTGTTCGCTTATATTGCACAGTGTCACTAAAACAATATTTCTGGAAAAAAAACATTTATATATTTAATTTTATTTATATTGTTTATTTAATATTAATTATTAAATTGTAAAAAATAAATTTTTATTATTTATTATTTAATATTCAGTATTTAGTATTTATTTATTTATTTATTTAATATGTATCATTTATTATTTATTATTTTTTAATTTTTTTTTGTATTTTTATTATTTCTGCCACGCTGAGTTTAATCCACCGTGCGGTGGCAACAAGTCGTATGAGCGATATGCGCTTTATTTACAATCCATACAACGCACACATCGGACGAGTGAATGGCGTTATATTTTAACATGGCACACGTCAATAAAACGAGTACCCGTGAATACAAACGGATACAATAGCGCTGACGGGATGAATACCATATATGTATGATACATACATATGAATAACATACATACATGTATGTACATGTTGCTGTTGGCTAATACCCCTTGTCACTCGATTTATCTGTCTCGCTGTCTATTACTTCTCCACTCCTTCTCTCACACACACACACACACTCTCTCTCTCTCAGTCACTCACTGTCTGATTGTCTGTCTGTCCGTCTGAATGTCTCTCTGTCTGCCCGTATCGATTACCAATCAATTTTGTACCCGGCTTTAGCAATTGTTGACTTTATTGAGTTGATGTTCGCCCGTGGACGAAGTGCAATGCGATTGGCATGAATGGAGCATTGTACCAACTAAACTAGCTAATTAATATACAAATAGTTAAACATGGCTATATACAACACACATGGTGTGTATGTGTGTATGAATGTGTATGAATGTGTGTGTGTGTGGTAAATCGTCGTAATAATCGGTTTATAATTGTCGCTCGATCAACAAGCACAATTGATTGATAAACGGACATTGGCAAATTAAATGCGACCAGCTAAAGATGCTCTCAATGCTTACAATAAATAAATAAATAAATAAATAAATAAATAAATAAATAAATAAATAAATAAATAAATAAACAAATAAATAAATAAATGAATAAATAAATAAATAAATAAATAAATAAATAAATGAATAAACAAATTAATAAATAAATAAATAAATGAATAAATAAATTAATAAATAGATAAATGAATAAAAAAATAAATTAATAAATAGATAAATATTTATATATATAAATTTCTAAATTTATATTGTATATGTATTTATATGTATATACACTAGATAAGTATAAAAGCGAAAGTTGACATGGCATGTTGACATACACACACACACACACATACACACACATATAACATACATACAGTATATACTGGCAAGATGATATGAAAAATGGCCCTAGTCGGCTTTTGAGCAGCCAGTTGAGCGTGATGTGTGCGAGCAGTCAATACCGTACGGTAAGCCCCCCGGTTCTGGTACCCAGGGGAATCAAGCTGTGGCAATTGCGGCTTGGCGCTTAATAGCAATTCCAATGTGTGTAATTTTGCGTGAATTTATGTTTTGGTCTCTAACTTTACTTGCCCTAAGATAAATGTATATACATATATGTATATGTATAAGTATGTGTATGTATGTATGTATATACACCTACAGAATGGCGAGACCACAGATCCCAGACTCCATTCTTCAGACTCTCGAGTCCCGAGTCCCGACTCCTGGTTCCAACCTGACCCAAACTCGCAACTTCCAACTGCTCCCCCACCCCTGTGCATCCACATGACACACACACACACACATACACGTACACATACAAACAAGTTGTGGGCGGCCAGCATAACATGTGCGCCATTCACACGCCAATAACGGTCACAATGGGAGCAGCTGGCGCCGGTTTGGGGATCGGGAGGCCTTAAACGTTTTCTAAACGGCCATTAGGCCATAGCGTTGCCAACCCCGAAAGGAAAAAAAAAAAAAAACAAACCAGGAAAAAACACAAAAAAAGAGCAAAAAAACAAAACACAAGAAACCAAAAAAGAAAAAAGAAAAAATAAAATAAATAATAATAATAATAAAACAAAATATAGAAATTGTTATGTACCATATAAAAGCAGAAATTTGTTTGCCTTGGGCGTGGCCGAAAAAAAGCAGGCAATAAGCATAAAAAAAAGCAACAACCAAAAAAAAAAAAAAAACTTAAGTAGAAAACGTTAACAATAGCAGCCAAGACAAAGCACAAGAGTCGAGGTTAAGGGCCAAATGGTGAGAGTATTCTTATGTGAGAGTATGTATGTACATGCATCTAACTCATGCGGTTTATTTGAAATTGTTTATACAATATATTTTTTAATAAATATACATGCATATACACACATACACATACATATGCAGATGTAGGTACATATAGAGTCATTTAGTTAGCCATTGAGCAGGAGGTTTATTTGGGTGAATTATTCTATCAAAAAGATGCACAACAAGTTTATATTGTATTTAAATATATTTTATAAAGTTTTGTGGAATTTTTGATAATAACACTTTTGGCTAAAAACAATAATAAATACAATACAATATAAATTATATAAATATAGTATAACTCTCTGTGCGTTTAATATAAAAGATTTGATCAATCATATCGAAAGTCAACTCGACTCATTTCAATAAAAAATTTATTATTTAAATTTGATTCGTTTTATTTGAATGCCAAATGCATTATTTCGATTCTGATTCAATTTATTCGTTTGTATTGTATATGCATGTGTACATACACACACATACATAAATTAAATAATTAAATAGTTAAAGTAAATTTAGCAAGTCTGCCTATTTCAACACATTGCTTTTATTTAGTTAAATAAACACACATACACATACACATACCCATGCATATACATGTAAATATTTAAATAATTTTTCCTTTTTCGTTTTGTTTTTTGTTTTTTAAATATATACACAAATATCTTGTAGAATTTTCATTTGTTTTTCCATTTAAATTCTCATGGATTTTAATAGATGTTTTTTCCCTCGTTTATTTTCAGTTACAGAAAAAGAAATACGTCAATGGTGAGTAGATGGGCGAATAAAAAAAAAAAAAAGAATGAAAAGTAAATAAATTGTTTTTGTTTTTTGTTTAAATTAATTGAGTACATATATCTATATGTTTATATATATATATCTGTATGTATGTGTATATACAATATTATATATTTTGCAATGCACAACAGGCACAAAGGATTTCTAAAAGACTGTCCGAATGGTTTACTTACAGAGCAAGTGAGTATATGATTGCATACACACACACACACACACCCACATATACACACA
>JBAMCR010000642.1:0-13932 GCA_037075045.1 Mulgravea parasiatica
ATAGATTCGGAGATGGCCGTAAGTACCTCATCAGCAGTTGTTGACTCATCAATGTCTCTTACTTCTATACGTACAGTTTCGCAAACAGATCTTACATCTGTCTTCCCCAAGAGCACAGATTTCACTGCCAGTTGAATCTGATCAGTGACAGGGTCGCATGCTTTTTGCAGTCGAAGTATCAGATCGCCCGATGCTGTTTTCCTTATGCCCTGTACATTATTTTTCATGGCTTGAAGTGTAGGAGCCGTCTTCACTATTTTTAGTGCATCTGCATATGTGACTGCGTCGGTGCACTTGATTATTATCGCGTCTGGCCGGCGGTGCTTCTGCCGATTTTGTTTGTTTTTGACTTGGGTCCATTCTTCAGGCTGTATAGGAGTGTATGTATGCGTGTGTGTGTGTGTGTGTGTTTCAGTGCTCGGAATGAGAGGGGGCGCACATAAACTCATTTGTGTAAAAAGCTTTTTGTGTTGTTGGCTGCCGGCTTCTTTCTTTCTGCGGTAAATGAATTTACGCTTCGACTCTGCCACACAAGCTTTAGCTCTATGTATGTGTTTATGCGTGTGTGTGTGTGTGTGTGTGTGTGTGTGTGTGTGTGTGTGTATGAATTGTTTTGTGGTTGAATAGTTTTAAAACTGCACAGTTCAGATACAGCTACATCAGCAGGTGATGAAAGCAGGGAAAACAATCGCTTTGGCTTTTAACAGTGATCAAACCGCTTTCCCTTCCCCTTTTCTACACATACACACACACATCCATACGCTTATACCGTACTCATCACTAAATATGTGCGAATGTGTGTGTGTCTGTGTGTGTATGTTCGTTATGTGTTTGCACAATAATTTTCTATTAATTAAGCGCAAGAGGGTTTAATAAAATTAGCAAACACTTGCGGGCTGCTCCAACAGAGGGCGAGGGGGCCAGGGGGCCAGAGGGACTGAGCCAGCTGTTGTCTCTACGTGTGTGTTTGTAGACATTAAAAAATACACACACACACACAAACATTTATGCACATTTTCAGTTAATTAACAAGAGCAAACACATGCATACAGATACGCTTACACTTAAACATGAATTGTTTTGAATTTTCTTTTTCTTTTTTTTTTTGCCCATTTCTCCTTCCATCTTTCTTTGGGTGTTGTGTGTCCTAGCGTGGGTGGGTGGGTGAGTGGGTGTTGGGTGCGTGCGTTGTTGGCAGTTCTCTTTAATTTGATTTGCATTTTTGTCGGAAACTGTCAGAAATTGTTTTAAAATTAAAGAGAAAAGCAAACTCAAAACTGTTGCCTACTTTTATGGGCTGCTGCAGGCAAAAGAAAGCATTGCCTACTTTTCAGCACCTGTTCTTAAAGTGTTGCAAATATGAAACTTATTAACGAAAAGATAGCATACACACACATATACACACACAAGCATACATTAAATACGAGAATTAGTATTACATGATAGATGCCTTAATACCCTGTAAACGTTAAGGTTGAATTCTATTTGTATTTGCAAATGTTTATGAAAATATTTATGAAACTGGTTATGTAAGTATATATTTATGAATGTATATGTACATACATTTATACACACATACACATATGCTCTGTATGTATGTATGCAAGTGAAGTTTTTGATTTTTTTTAATTGTTTCACTTAACAAATTGTTGGTAGCTTTGCATGACTTGACACTTTTCACCAGCACACATTATGCATATGTATGAGTGTGTGTGTGTGTGTGTGTGTGTGTGTGTGTGTGTGTGTGTGCTTGCATAAGTGTGTAAATGACTGTCATAATTTGCCGGGCAATATGTATGTATGTGTATGCGATATATTTGTCATATCTGTACGATAATCAACCGCAATGTCAACAGGACAACAACGTAAAATGTTTAACGAACGCAACAACAAAAACAAACACAAACAACAACAACAACAACTGGAGCAAGAAAAACAGCAACAACAACAATGCAACAAAATGTTTGAGCTCGTTTCACCAATGATGTGCCACTTTCTATCACAATAACAATAACAACACGGATAAGGACAACAAACAAGTTTCAGCAACTGCAACAGCTGTGACAACGACAACAAACAACAACAACAACAACAACAAACAACAACAACAGCGAAATCGACTGAGTCTGTGGCTAGCAGGGACTGGTAGATTGGGGGGGGGGGATGGAGTGGAAACAAGCGACAATCAGAACAGTTAACATGTTTGACTGGCAGTTGGAAAAAGGGGGGGACGGGCGTATGTTAAAACATTGTATGAAGTGTTGTTGGTGTGTGTGTGTGTTGTGGGCGGGAAGAGGTGCTTTTTGGACAGGATGCGGATGCGGATGCGGATGCGCATTGCAGTAGTTATCGGAAATAGGTTAATCGATTTTTAAGCGGATAACTATCGGAAACTCATTCGATATGCACTGTTTCACAATTGTGCGCACCAACAACTGCTCACTGCCCCACATTATCAGCCACCGTGTGTGTGTGTGTGTGTGTGTGCGTGTCCTGTGGTTATGCCTGCCAAAGCGCCTTCCCCCCTTGCCCATCCCCCTCTTTCGTAACCAAACATGTTTCTTATCGTTGTCAAAAGCAAAAGCAGCTGGCCATCTGGTTGACTCGTCGTAGCTTATGCGATTTTATTTTCATTTCACTTGACGTTATGTTGCGGTTGCTGCAAATTAAATTTGTTGCTGAATACTTGAACATTGAGTGTGCATTCGTTTCGGATACATTCACATACAGCTGGCATGCAGTTAGCCTTTGGCTTTCCATTTGACTCTCTCTCTCACTCTCTCTCTCTCTTTCTCTGTCTCTTTCTCTGTCTGTTGATTCTGTCTGCCTGACCAGAAATTAGATACGCACAGAGTGTCAAGCTGGCTGTCAATTGCTTTTGGACAGTCTGGCAACGCTTCAACGGCAGGATTGCATTTCGTCAATGCAAAAACTTTTAGGCCGTAAATAAATTGTTTCTCTCTCCCCCCCTCTCTCCCCCTCTATCTCCCTCTCTGTGTTCCGCTTCAATTAAAACATAAAAACGAGATGACATCAAATATAATAAAATAACATTGTTTTTTTTTGTTTAATTAAATTGATTTTTTTTTTATTTAATTTTATTATTTTATTTTATTTTTTTTTTTTTTTGTGAACTTTGTTGGTGAGCTACGCCTTCTGGTATTTATTTTGGGTATTCACTGTAGTCAATTAGTCCTTCAACTTGTCACAATTTCGTTTCTATTTTTCATTATATTTTTGGCATTTGTTTTCGGTTTTCGGTTTTCTCTTGCCTTTTTTATTTTCTTATTTTCCTTTTATTTTTTTTCCTTTGGTCTTTGCGGTTTCGAGGGTCCTTAGGCATTTGCCGATCCTTGGGCATGTTTGAAGCCAATCGGCTGGAAATGCCAGCGCTTAACCGCAACAAAGGAACTTAATTAGCACAGAACAAGTAACGAATAATGAATAACGAGTAACGAGTAAGAAATAACGAGTGAGGAATAACGAGTGATGGGTAACGAGTAACGATTAAAGAGTAACGCGACAATCTTAAAATCAAAAAAAAAAACACCAAGAAATCTATCAAGAAATAAACTAATTTATTAATTTAATCTACAATATATATAATAATGATAGATAAATGTATCTGTTTCTTTTCGTCGTCTATTCTTCTATGCTTTATCTCTTTCTATTCCTATTCCTATTGAGTTTTTAAATTTCTTTTCTGTATCGTAGAAACAACGTAAGCAACGTATGTTATATACACTTGATAAGTAGAAACTCAGCTGCTGTTTCTCATTGCTCGACTCGTACATATTTTATGGCTTGACAATTGCTTCTCTTGATGTGTTACAAGCGATTTGACTTATTGATGAGCCAATTTAAGAAAGAGTATTGCAGCAGGAATCGAAATGAATTGTCCTTTTGGCCACAAAACTTGTGCCAATTGCTTGTGCCGAGGCTTATTGAAAGACATTTTAATTTAAACGGCCGCAACACGACATTTGCCACAGCCACAGCCACAGCAACAACATCCAGCCAGAGTTGTTGCCCTTAGGGGGCAAAATCTTTAGTCCAAACTCCGTCCCCTCTCCCTTCGCCTCCCCTTCCCATTACTAAAAAAAAAAGGAACCCCATCCATGATCCCGAACAAAGCATGTCCAGCTGGCGCTATGAAAAAGGTGTGCGCCATGTCGTTTAAATAAATTATTTTCTTCAAGGAAGTGCAATTAAGAAAATGCTTCATAAATTTTTGTAACTTTGTCCTGCTGCTGGTCTGCTACCTCTGGTCCTGTCCGACACCACCCCCCTTCCATCCAGGAACCGCCCTCTCCACCGCATGAACTGAAGCAAAACTGAGAGTTGGCATCTGTGCATCTCTCATTAGTTTAGAGCTCCAAGTTTGAAGTTGAAAATGTTGGGGAGCGGGGACACAAATGGTCTCTTCAGGCACGTAGATTCAATTAGTTGATCTTGAGTGCAAGCATTTCCGTTTCCGGTTCATTGCGTGCGCTCCGCACTTTCAAGGCAAAAACCAAATAAAATTAAATAAACAAACAACAACAAGAAAATAACGAAAAAAAAAATACACCAAACTATATCGATGTGTATGTGCGTAAAGAAGAGAATGCGCACACACACACACACACACACACGCACACACACACACACACACACACACACACACGCACAGATACCCTTTGAAAAAGAAAATATTTGAAAGTATTTAGCTTTTGGCTAAATATAAATAACGACGTTGACTTCAAAAAGGTGTGTCCTGTGTCCAGTATTTAATATCCTGTGTATGCGTGTGTGTGTGTCTGTCTCTCCCTGTATGTGCATATATATAGGTGTGTATGTGTGTGTGTCCAGTATCCTCTGTCCGTTTGCCGAGCAAATTGAGTCGTTGTCAATTTGTTTGTGCCCTTTGCACACATAAATTTATCGACTTTCCCTTGCCATACATACAACTGCCCCCTCTTCTCAAACCCATCTCCCATCACTCGACCCCACTCTCTCTCTCTCTCTCTCTCTCTCTCTCTCTCGCATTTTCTCCATCATCTTGCCTCTCTTCTCCAGCAACTTTAACGCTGCTCGAACTAAGTAAATATCCTTGGGGCGCTGGGCTGATAGGGTTGGTTTACTTTTTTGTTGTTTTTTTTTTTTTGTATATATGTGTATGTACACCATATACATATGTATGTATACCATATACATATACTTATTTGTATGTGTAACCTCTGCCCTATCGTATATGATGTGCTTCGCCTGCCACAAATTGTAATCAAATTTAATTGGTGCTGCGTTAAGTCCCCACCAAAGTTCCCATTTGTTTTTCTTTTCTCTTTCTTCCGCTCTCCCTCTTTCTCTCCCTTCCCCCCTCTGCCTCATGCTCTGTGTTGTCTATTAGTACACCTCCCTTGCCCCCGCCCCAAGGACTGTTTGTGTATTGTTATAAAGACAAAGAAAGGCGCGGAAAAACTGTGCCAAGCCGCCGTCTGCCTTTGCCGGTTGTTTGTCTCTTGTATTGCTAAAGGGCGCGTGTGTCCTTTGCCAGGCTCCGTTTCCGTTTTCATTTCCATTTCCATTTCCATTACCATTCCTATATCCCCACATTCCCATTTCCATTCCCATTTTCACTTCCATTTGATGTGGCGCGTTCCAGCTCGCTGACCAGCTGCGAGCCACTTAAATGAAAAGCTTGTTAACTTAATAGAGCCACATGCCAAGCGGCGTGCTGTCTCTCTCTCTCTTCATTTATTAATGATGGCCCAAACTAACAAATAAACACACTAAACAATAAATACCCTATATTTTCCCCATTTCATTTATCATTCTGCAAACACACACACACACACACACCCCCCCATTCATTTGCCTGCATGTATGTTTATTCATTTGAAAAAAAACAAACAAAACAGATTCTATCAATTCTTCTTCTTCTTTTTTTGTTTTCTTATTTTCTTTTTTTGACATTTGTTGACCCATGTATTAAGTATTCGCTTTAAGCATAAGCTACCAACAGGTGGATCGAATAACTATATACTGTATCTCATAAACTATATAGCTTCAATTGAATCTCAAGCTGACAAGCTAAGTTTTCTCTGCTAAAAGTTTATCATAAATAAATTTATGTAAAAATTATCAATTGCTTGAAATTTAAAAAAAAACAACTATATATAAGTTTATGAAAAAATTAAAATATATATTTAATATCGATAATTGTGTCATTTAGTTGATCGATATACAACAAATTAATTAAAGCGTGTGTTAATTTAATTTCAATTTTCGATTAGTAAATTTTCATTTATTTCTATGAAAATGAAGTCGATCGTTTGATAATTTCAGTGTACGCACCTTATTTGCGTGTATATATGCGTATGTGTATTTCTATAAGTGTATGTGTATGTATGTGTGGGTGTGTGTGTGAGGTTTTGTCTAAATTAAAAGCTCAAGAGCCGAATTGAAGCACGTTCGTTGACGTTAATTTGTCGTGCCTCATATGAGTAATTGCAAGTGTGTGCGTGTGCGTATGTATGCATATATGTGTGTGTGTGTGTGTGTGTGTGATCCTTTGTCTATTGTTGTGTGTATGTAGGCCCATTGCCAAGACATTCGACAGTCGGCATCATTAGGTCGCATTAGTTTACATATTGAACTCTGTCAAGCGAATGGCATTGGGAGGGAATATACAATACACATATAAATACACATATATATATATATATGTATGCGCATATATATATATATTATGGATACACATATATAGTCAATTTCCCGTGCCCACTTTGGGCAGGCCCATTTGTGGCAAGTCTCTTTTGGGCCATTAACATAATTTCAATGTGACCCCAAAAAGTTGTGTTTTCTAATTGCTTTGTTCAAAACATACAACAACAACAATAAATACAATATATACATGTGTGTGTGTGTGTGTGTATGTAGTTATATAAATCATTTGGCATTTGTTTTTCACATTTACATATATAATTTGATTGATTGGCTTCTGTTTTATTGATTGATTGAAACGTCATTTGTTAGCTGATTGACGTTTAGAGGCATTTGGTTTTTGTATTTAAATATTACGGAAACGATTATTTTCTATTACCTTATGATTGAGGACAAAAGCAAAAGGGAAAGAGCGTTAATCGTTGATTGCTCGACTGACAGAGCACCACCTCGCATACCGATTGAATGATTGATGTGAGATTATTTTCATAATTTAAATAACTTTTTTGGCATGGCTTTTTTTATTTAATTTAATTTCCCGATTGAGCGCTGATTGAAAACTATTAATATAGAAATTGAACTGATTGAAGAGTTGATTAATGTGAATTAACATACATTTGGGGGGTCTGAAAATGTTTGAACCATTTTGAATTGAAATACATTCTCAATCGTTCAATCATGCATTTCATTTGCAGCACTTTTCAATCGCAGCCTTAAAGTTGAAGCATTTAAGCATTCAAGCACAGATTTTTAGGCGTTGCGGCAATGCAGCTGACGCTGCTGTCAAAATGCACATAAATTTTGTCGGTTATCGATAAACGATAGCCGGCGTCCAGCAACAGCTATCGATGGCAAGCAAAATGCAAACGTGTTAACAACGCGCATTTTGTGTCAGTGCAGCTGTGTGTGTGTGTGTAAAAAGAGTTCAGCGATGGGCATGTGTATATGTATGTGTATGTGTATGTGTATGAGTGCGATAGAGAAGCATACACTGTGATTTATGGCCAAGTGCATATTAATATGGCGTTAAAATATGATGCCAAAAAATTTATGTATGTGAATGAAAAGAAGGCATGCTTAGCATACGGAGTAAAAGAGAGACAGAGAAAGTGTGAAATAGAGAGAGAGAGAAAGAGAAAAGCTTGCACTGCAGCAGCAGCAGCAGCAGCAGCTGAGTTTAGTGAGCCACAAGGACAGCACCACACACTAAACATTATTGCCAGTGGTGCGCGCCCAGAAGGAGCATCAGATTTATGGCGTGAAATTTAGCAGCACGCGATTTATGGCCAACACATTTGGGCCAACTAGCAAATCGTAGCCAAAAAATAAAGAATAATATTGTAATAAAAACAAACAGACACACACACACACACACACACACACATACAACACACACACAAACAAAAGAGAGAATCAAAATATTTTACTTGTATTTATATGAACCACCATTGAAAACCACAAAGTACTAACAAATGTTCTTCCTCTTTCTTTTTTCTTTCCTTTTTTTGCTTTTCGTTTTGGGTGCTTTCGTCCTTGTTTACGCAGCAGTCAGTTCGATGAAACCGAACATGGACAGCTCCAATTGCATCCTAGTCCAAGATGTGAAGTCACAGCCGCACGATCTGCGCGGCGGTGCAGGCAAGGCGGGCGACAACAAGGCGCTGGCGGGTGCCACGGCTTATCCCACGGAGGAATCGATACAGACCAGCACCTCGGATCATGGCAGCAGCGGCGGCAGCAGCACTGGCGGCAGTGGCAGCAATATTGGTGGCACGGCGACGGGGCATGGCATGGGCATCGGCATGGGCATGGGCATGGGCATGGGCATGGGGATTGGCATGCCTGGTGGTGCAACTGGGATACAGCAGCAACTGTTGCTGCAACAGCAGCAGCCGCATGCGATCAATCAGCCGCTGACACCGCTGGATGCGACCAATACACAGCTGCAGGACCAACTTACATACGGTGGCGCCACCAATGGCATGGGCCAACAGCAACAGCATAATCTGTTGCTACAACAGCCTGGCCATCATCATCCAGCGCTGCAACAGCAACAGGGCGTCGGACTAACTGGGGGACAGTGGCCCCAGGTGGTCGAGCTGAAGGACTTCAACGAGCTATACCATGCCAATATTCCGGCATATCAGTTCTGGACACTCGAGTTTCGTAACAAGCATCCGGCCTTTATACGCTTCAATTTTACGCTACCCTGGGGCGCACACTTCGCCGTCTATTCCCGCCGCAATGTGGCGCCATCTGTGACGCAGCATGACTTTGTGGAGTTCATTAAGGGCGGACGTCTCGATAGCCATTTGCGGCATCGTCGCAGCGCCACCCACAATGCCACCCAAGCCGCCCATCTCACCAAGGACCTTGGCCTGATCGATGTCTACGACGAGGAGCAACAGCAACAGCAGCTACGACGACGAAGACGACGGCGACGCGGCACCAGCTACGAGGATGAAACCGACGATCATGATCACGAGGAAGCCGATGAAGAGCGGGACGAGGATGCGAGCAGTGATGAATCACCGGCAAGCTTAGACTCAGCCGAATACTTTGATGGCGATACTCCACCAGATATAAGCAGGCCACAGCAACAGCTGCAACAGATGCAACAGCTGCAACAGATGCAGCGTATGCAACAGCTGCAACAGACACACCATTCCAACGCGAGTCTCACACATCTGTTGCACAAACGCTCCGCGGCAGATGGCAGCTCCAGCGGATTGCCAGCACTCGATATCGATGCGATGACGGTGAATGTGTCGCTGCTGCAGTATCTGGACACGGGACTGTGGTTCATATCCGTCTACAATGATGAGCTGGTCGCCCATTCCGTTTCCCTGCTCGCCGAGGAGGCCGAAGGCGTTAGCACCACCTGTCCCAATGATTGTTCCGGCCGTGGCAGCTGTTACCTCGGCAAATGCGATTGCATCGATGGCTACCAGGGCGTTGACTGTTCCAAGAGTAAGTGCCACATACATACGTAGTAATAACTTTACGTTTTTGTCCCCACCCGCCCCCCTCGTTTACCCCACTTGGCGACTGTCCACTCTGGCTGCAAGTTAAATTAAAAACTTGCGCCAAAGTTGAGCTGTCAACATTACCAGCTTCTGTTTGTTCTGCCATCCCAAACCAATTGACCAGAGTGAGCCGCCCCTCCTCTCCTCTCGCAAAAACACCTGCTCTTTCTCTAACCTAATATAAAATGGAAAACCCCAAAATCCAAAAAGGGAAAATAGAAATTTCCCAAATCTACTTGAAATACCCGCGAGTAGCAACCACTTGCACAGTGTCCAAGCATTAACATAAAATGATTGAAATTTTCTAAGAATAGCTTTGCCACGCATCATCGATATCTATCGATATAAAATCGAAAATAATATATTTTAAAAATAAAATAAAATGCAAATTATTAAAAATGCACTTTAAAAGCGATAACTTCTAAATGCATTCAACAAGCCGATAAAACACCGATAGTTATCGATTAATATAATTTTCCAGTTAGTTTTTAACCATTTTTGAAGCACTGTGCATAGAATATATTTATTTACTTAAAGCGCGCGTTGCCTTTTTCGCCTTTTGTCTGACACTTTGCAATGTGATTTTTCGTTTTGTCCCTTTTTTTATTTTTATTTTAAGTTTTCTCGCTATATGAGCTGTCTGTCTGTCTCCCTCTCTTTAACTACCTTTCTCAGTTACTCTTTCTTGCCTTTTATACAATTTAATTTTGTTTGACTTCGCTCTTTGCAGGCGTCTGTCCCGTTCTCTGCTCGGCACACGGACATTACGGAGGTGGCGTCTGCCACTGCGAGGACGGCTGGAAGGGCGCCGAATGCGATATTCCGGTGGGGGAATGCGAGGTGCCCAATTGCTCCAGTCATGGGCGTTGCATCGAGGGCGAGTGCCATTGTGAGCGCGGCTGGAAAGGACCCTATTGCGATCAACGTAAGTGTCAAGGAGCCAAAAATGTAAAAAATGAAAACAAAAAAAAGAAAGGGCCATGTGTCCAGCTCCTGTCTGTCTCTTTGTGAGTGTTAGAATTTAAGCCTGTCCGCATATATACATACATATGTATATGTACAATGTACAAGTGTGTGTTTGTGTGTGTGAGAGTGTGGCTGCTGACTTGGCATAAAAATGCTAAAATTATTTATTTGCCTTGTTTGCAATTTTTTGGGGTCTTCTCTTCTGTATTCCGTTTCTTTTTCATTTTTTCGGCAACCCGACAACGAACGCCATGTTGACACTGCCCCGATAAGGCGCACAAAGCCATTTTGGAGGAGCCTTGGGCCAGCCCCCTTGAGGGCATGCTGCTTTTGAGGGGCGTGTCATGGTGACGCAAAAATATTTCAGTTATTATGCCGCCCAAGCGTTTAGCTTTTGTGTCTGTATTTGTATTTACACTTCCACGAACATACACATATACATACACACACACACATACATATACAAATACACATACATATGCATATACAGTGTATATGGTAGCTGTGTGCGTTTTGTTATTCGTGAAAATTAAACTAAAGCCAGCGAAAATGCCAGCCCCAAAAAAACCATTTCATACTTTTAGGCGTTTCTTTCTTGAGTTGGAGAAGTCTCAACAATCTGAAGGCTCGGCACGCAGATCGAAAATCAATTTGGGCGCACGAATGTGATACTTCATTTACTTTGAAAGTGCGGCACGAAAATGGAATCTTATCAAAAATATATTTCAGAAAACAAAAAAAAAAGAAAAACGAAAACAAAAAGAAATTTCGTATTTTCAAGGTTAAATTAAATTGAGAAGAAAAATAAATTACAATAATTGTAAAAAAAGACAAATACGAAATTCCATTTACTTCAGTATTCAATGGATAATCATATTCCATATATATTTTATTTTTTATAATTTTTCCTCGCTTTCAGTTCCTTTTTGTTTATTCATCGAATTTGTTGTAATACAGCTATCGATTTTTATAAATAAATTCATGAATATATAAAAAAAAGGCAATTTCATCAACTAAATACCATAATTAAGCAAATGCAGTAGAACTTTTGTTATTATGATTTCTTATATTTTTTTTCTGCGACTTGTTAAATAGGCAAAATAGTTTAGAAAAATAAAAAATTAATACAAAAAAAAAAAGGAATTAATCGAGACATTTTCATATACAATAAATATGTATGTATTTATGTGGGTGCCTTCAACATTTTTATCATAATATTTACACAATAAAGAATGGTTTTATCTTTCTATCTGGAATTTTAAATCGAAATTTGCCACTTTTCCATATTTTTTGTTTTTTTTTTGTTTTTGTTTTTTTTTTTTGTTTTGTGTTTTTTGTGTTTTTGGATAGTTTGTAACTGCATTTTAATAGTGTTGTGTAGCACTGAGAGTATAACAAGCGTAAAATAAAAAAGATTACATAAAGTATGCAATGCACTCACACACTCTCACAAACACTGACACACACACATACACACATACATACACACATACATCTTCCTTGAATGTTGTTGCTTTACCAAGTTTAATGCTTCCCCCACATGTGATTTCCTCCATTTTTGTCAGTGTATATTCACGGATGTGTGCGTGTTTGTGTGTGTGATACAGTATATGTGCGTGTATGTGTGTTATCCTGGACTCTTGGCATACGAAACAAGCGAGCAACAAACAACAACAACGACAACAAGAGTCTGAAACGTTGGGCAAACATAAAACGTATAAAATCGAATTTATATGTCGAAAGCATATTTCTCATACAAAATGCTCAACAAGCTATAGCTCAAAAGAGGAAGACGAACCGTTAGAAGAAGAAGAAGAAGACGAACAAGAAGAAGCAGCAGCAGAAGAAGAACGTAACAGAAAAATTAAGGAGGAGGAAGAAAAGTAAACGTAGGAAAGAAAAAACACAGGAAAAAAGTTAAAACAAAAAAAAAACCCAAAAGAAGACAACAAAAAACAAAACAAAACACAAAACAAACAAAAAGGAAAAAAAAGAAAAAGGGAAAAAAAGGAAAAAAGGAAAAACATAAGAAACGAAAGAAAAAAATTGCAACAACTGCGCAAAATTACCAAGTTGAACTAAACTGGAATTTCATTTTAATGACCACTTTCGTACGTGTCCAACATACTAATCATGTCATGTGTGTGTGTGTGTGTGTGTGTGACTGTTTGTGTGTGTGTGTGTTTGTATGCGAATGTGCGCTTTGACCTGACCCCGAATACGGCATGCCAAGTGTGGAGAACCTGCTGCTGCCGGCGCTTGTATCGCCAGCGGTTCGTGACGGGCTTTTGTTTTGCCAAGGCTGTTATTCCCCCCCCCCCCCATTCCCATACCCCACACCCGCAACCAGTCAACGCCCACACACAAACAGGGACACACACGCACACATGCCCCTCTTGCTACACTCTAACTGTGCACATATTGTATTTTTTTCAGTGTATTTGTGTATATGTACTATTTATATGCCATGCGACTAACAAATATTTTTGTATTCTTCTCTTTTATATGCCACAACCTTTCTGCCCCCCCCACCACCACCCGCCGTAACCTGACACATACACACACACGCTCATACGGAATGCTGCAGATGATTGCCTTGATCCATTGTGCTCCGGCCATGGCACCTGTGTGGCAGGGCAATGTTATTGCAAGGCGGGCTGGCAGGGCGAGGATTGTGGCACCATTGATCAGCAGGTGTATCAATGCCTGCCCGGCTGCTCCGAACATGGCACCTATGACCTGGAGACGGGACAATGCGTCTGCGAGCGCCACTGGACTGGACCAGATTGTTCTCAAGGTAAGTGCAACCAACACATATCATACATACATATCATATGTACATACATACATACATACATACATACATGTTATATTATGCCAAATGGATATTAATATTGCCCCAAAATCTGTAACTCCAACTTGGCCACATATGGCAGTTCCAGTTGTTGCTTCTCTTCCGACTCCAGTGTCAGCTCCAGCTCCAGCTCCAGCTCCAGCTCCAGCTCCAGCTCCAGTTGCAGCTCCCGTGTTGCAGCTGCAGCTTTGAATCCTGCTCCTCATGCGAATGCCAGAAATAACAATTGCACCTTTTACAGATGTAACATTAGGTGTAGCTATAAATGTGTGTGTGTGTGTGTGTGTGTGTGTGTGTGTGTGTATGTGTGTGTGTGTGTGTGCACATATTTATTTGCTTGTCTTGTTGCTTTGTTTTTCTGTGTCTTTCCACACCACCCGC
>JBAMCR010000643.1:0-13920 GCA_037075045.1 Mulgravea parasiatica
GAGAGACAGAGAGAGAGAGAGAGAGAGAGAGAGAGAGAATGAAGGAGATATAAACTGGTTTCTGTGTATGCCGTGTTACCCAATAGTCCTCACCTATCGGCAATTACAGGGTATGACAAAAGGCAATTTAATCGAGCATGACTTTTGGTTAAACTTGTCGAACAACGCCTACGCAGCCGAAAGATATTGATGGCGGGACGTAGGCTCCGTTTGTTGGGAAGAGAGGTGAAGCGCAGTAAAGAGGCCACTGGGAAGAGGTCGAATGAAGTGGAAGGGGAGGTAAGAATGGATTTGTAGCTGCCGGGACCCGGATGTTGGGAATTTTAATTTGTCGCATCGTTTAAATGCGAGCAGCGCCGCTGGCGAATGTCCAATAAGCGGACGCACAAAAGGTTGGAGGCAGGCGGGTGATGGGCAGGAGAGGAGATGGCATAGTTATAGGGTAAGGTAAAAAAAATGCAAGAGGGTGTGGGGTGTTTTGGGTTAACCCTTTAACGCTGTTTCACCGTCATCGTCAGTGTTGGCGTAAGCGTCGACGTCGACGTCAGCGCATTCAATGAAGCGTTGCATTTAGCGTTTTTGGCTACCACACACACACACACACACGCACACACACGGAGAGAAAGGCAGACACCGTACCACATGCTGATATGCCACGCCCCACAATTGGCGCCCCCTAACCGCCCTTCACTTCGTCCATGCGATGATGCTTTCGATTTCGATTTTCAAATCATTGGGTGGTTTTTATTAGTCTGTCCGCCCGTCCGTCCCGGCCGTCCTGTTCATGGCACATTATTTATGGCCGCGCATTTGCATTTTGATGGCGTCCCCCCGCTGCAACCCTTAACCCTTTTACCAGGTGTTTGTGTATGTGTGTGTGTGTGTGTGTGTGTGCGTGTGTGTGTTAGCCCTTTTTTTACGAGCATTGTAACCGAAAAAATTGAAAACAAATTTCCACATATTGATGGCCAGAGTTTTAGGGGTCTGTGGCAGTGCAACAATATCAGCCAAGTGGCAGGTGACAGGGGCCGCTCATGGGGTCTCTGAGTCATGTGACTGGTGCTTGAACGCAGCGCAAAGGGGGCCGGAGTGGTGCTGCTGGGGCTACCTTTTGGTTGCGCATGAGAAGATAGTCGTAAAAGGGAAATTGCGCTTATAAAATGATCAAAAGCGCGCACAATGCAAACAGTTGAAAGCAACCAAATGTGTATGTGAATGTGTGTGTGTGTGTGTGTGTCTGTGCCGTTGTTTTGTGTGGTTGTAGTTGTTATTCGCCAGATTTGTTGTTTAGGTTGATTAGCCTGATAGGTGCTGACAGACGCAGCTTTTTGACTTTTCGATTTGATACTTTTCCATTTTTTTTAATAAGAATTTTATGCCACCTCAATTTATTTTTGTCGTTGTTTTTGTTGTTGTTGTTGTTGTTATTGCTATTCTTGTTGTTTATATCACACAAAAAAAAAAAAAACGTACACACACATGCACACAAGACCGTAGCAGGCTTCCTGGCAAGTAATTTGAAAGGATCTGATTCGCGCCTGTCTGCCCGTAAAATAAAACATCCAGAGCTGTGCTTACACTGATCAACATGAGTGCGGAATACCAATTAAATCCCATTTACAAATTTATAAACAAGTTTATCAAAAAATATAAATAAACAAATAAATATTTGATAATTCTAATATAAAATGACCATAAATTTAATTTATTTTGATTATTTTATTCAATTTAATTTTGTTTTTGGCTTAATACATTCTATCTAAAAACTTAACTAATTTTTTAAAATTAATAAATTTCAATTAATTTTATGATTTTAATTTATTTACTGTAACTATTCAATTTATTGATTCCCTTTTTTTATCTTGTCTACTTTAGGTTATTTATTTTTGTTCTTCATTTTTGAATTTTAAATGGATTTAATTTACAAATTAAAAATATTTTCTTTAAAACAAAAATTTTCATTTGTTTTTTTTTGTGCATTTTTTACTTTTTTTTAATAATAATAAACTATCGTTGTCAATTGGAAAATGCAAAAGCTTCCGATAGTTGGTTGTCGATGGTTGATTACTCGTAGTAGATTTTTGGTTGTTAATTGTTGTTTGTTGCTTGTTGTTTGTTGTTTGTTGCTTGTTGGATGTTATTTAGAGGCCACGAGGCTTGGGTTGGGGTGTTAACGGCAATTTTGCCGTTGACAAGTTAAGCATTTTAATTGCTGCCATGCGGCCGCTTAAGTTAAATGTCAACAACAACAACAACAACAACAACAACAACAGCAACAACAACAATAACAACAACAACTACAACTACGTCAACAGCAACAACCAATTGCACTAGCAACAACATTTGCTACCCAGCTGAATTTCTGTGTTTGCAACCCTTTTGCGGCGCTTTATTTGGGGGAAGGGGGATGATGGTGGGGTTGCCTTTGTGGGTGGATTTCATAGCCAAGGAACGGAACGCGCATTGCACGCAAAGAGTTAACTTCCTGTGCGTATCCACAGAATGCGATAATAAAATATGCATAACAAAACTTGGGCCAACTTTAGCGCAACAGCCAACCAACCTCCTTTGCTCCACCAATCAACCACCCATCCACCTGATTCCTGCCTCCTCCATCCCACCCCCCATTATCCACCACCCACTTAACCCCCCCTATCAAAGTCCCGTAAGCCAAGGAAAACAAACAGAACTGTGGCTGTTGCACGCAAAGCGCTACGCATCGTTGTCAAAGGGTTAAAAATCGAAAGTATGAAAACAATTTTGTCGACTTAGCTCTGTGTGTTCTTTGCTGTTTGTTTGTTGCTGTTGTTGTTGTTGCTGTTTGTTATTGTTGTTACCATTAAAATGTTGCTCGTTGTTATTGTCGCTGTCACTGTCACTGTCGCTGTCGCTGTCGCTGTGACTTCTCTAACCCGTAAAACTATTATTATGATCTTTATGGTTGCGACTTCACCATACCCGCCCCCGGCGCCAGCCACGCCTCACCCTACACCAACTTTGACTGAATGACACCGCAACTGTAGCACCGCCTTCCAACGGAGAGGACACATATCCATCCATTCATCCATCCATCCATCTATCAATCCAACGAACGAACGAATGAACTGTCCGTTTAACCCACATATTCATCCTTTTAGCCATTTATCAGTGGAACATAAGAACTTTCAGCACGCACTTTGTGGCGCTGTCTCGCTGTCTCATAAATGTTTTGGCAATAAAAGCCAAGTTATGATAATGCACATTGACAGGCAGCAACTTGTCACGACCTGCAATGACATGCAGAAAATTTCAATTGATGACTAGCTGCGACATTGCTGCGACAATAATGGGCGACTTTGGTTACGCACATCAACTCGAGCTGTCAAGGACTCTGAATGGAGTTGCGTAATTGAGTGCGAGTGCGAGTGCGAGTGCGAGTATGAGTGTGAGTGTGAGTGCGCGCAGTATAAATGTGACTATGAGTATGAATACAATTATGAATATGCGTAGAAAAATGACTATGAATATAAGTCTGAGCATAAATATAATTGCAATTATAATGATAAATATGTATGTATGTGTGTTTATGAATACATGTACGAATACGGCTATGAATGTGAATACAAGCAAGACCATAAATATAAATGTGAATAAAAATACGATGTGTATGTGCAATACATTGTAAATTTGAGTATGCGTGTATTTTTTGAGTTTGAGTATGAGTGTGAGTATGAGTATGAATATGAGTATGAATATAATGAGTATAAAAACGAATATGAAGAAAGAAGAATTATTTCAATCAAGAAGTGCAACCGCAAGTATCTGAGCCAGAAATTATCTTAAGCAAGCATTTTCCAATTTTCCAAAAGTATGAGTACCTAAAGTATCTCACCTCCGTGCGCTACCATTTGACTCGTTGACTCGTTGACTCGTTGACTCGTTAGATATGAGTTTGTGTCGCTTAGTAAACAAGCACATAATTCATAGGACAAATTGCTAGGCCGAAACGATAAAGGGTTTATGGCTGTGTGTAAGGCTGGGTGGGGGTACGGTGTAAACGGGGTTAAAGCCAAGTGTTGTCAACATCGCCATAGCCCTTCATCGAGCAATGAATTGACGTTGGCGTTGGCGACATTGGTGACAACGGCGGCAGCAATTAATAATACGTAATTTATGCTCCAACTTTCACAACAACAAACAAAAAAAAAAAAACAAAAAACAGAAATAATAAAATACCGAAAAAAGAGCACTCGAACTTATTGACAGTGCGTGGGTTGCCCGGACAGATGAATGTGGGTACTCGTAAAATTAAAATGAAGGAAAAAGGGTTACACGGTTCTTAGGGCACTTTTATTGCAGTGCATTATAGAAAGTCTTTTACGCCTCGCCATTGAAGCGTTACAATTTACAGCCGAAGGCGTTTCCACTCATGTGGAACCCAACTACGAGTACTCGTTCGTATGAACAATTATGGTGTGTATCTATGAGTACTATGAGTGTACTCGTACGTACCCCTTTCACTTTCACTCACAGCAAGACACACAAAATTAGCTTTATCTCTTTGGCAATCAGACCCCCACCACCTCTACGCTAATCCCCAGCCATTAGGCATTGGCATTCGTGCCAAATTCGATTAGCGACTGCTGCAGATACGCAGATACGCGTACACACGGATAGAGGGATACTCAGATACAGATACTCGGATACTCGGATACTCGTAGTGGTTAACGCTTGGCTTAGTCGAGGGTTAGACTTTAATCCAAAGTTGAGCCGTTTCCCTTCCAGTTAAGAAGGGATATGGCTATATCCCTTCTAACAGATTACAAACTATGCACATTATTAAATTAAATGTTACACCTACCACATCCGGTTGGGGTTAAGCGCCCCCTTTTTGACCTTACCATAATCTAAATATAAGGTGTTTGACAATAATTATTTAATCCAAGCCTTCAGATACGTGTTACTTACGGTAATCCTTTCCAGCTGTATCTGAAGTCCAACAAGAACTTACCAAAATGATTGCAGATAAATATGCTAAGTTGAAAAAAACGTATCTAAAGCAATGAATAAGGTAAGTTTGGCTGCAAACATTATTTAATTATTTCCTTTCTATGCCTGCTGTGCATCAGTTTAGTAACAATCTATTGAAATTATTGAATTATTGTAGAATATATTTTTGTAATAAGTTGGCTAAATAATCCCAAGCATTTAAACAATTAGCATTTGCTTGTTAAACTGGAAATTTAACTGAATAAGCATCTGTATCTGAATCTGCTTCTCTATGCACTTGCCAGCTGCATCTGTGACAGTATTTGCACATGTATTTTTAACTACTCGCATTTGTATATCTTTATGTTTTATTATTATTATTATTTGCATTTGCAATGTATCTACGCATTTGCATATTTGCTTTGCTTTTTTGGCATATGTAAATACTTTTGTATTTATAGCTGTTTTTGCAGAGTCAGCTGTACTCGTATCTATGGAAGTTTCTGTGAATGCATCTCCGAGTACGAGTATAGCTATGAATGTATCTGTTACTGTATGTTATGCATCTAAATTATAAAGATAAATGCGTGTATCTCTATCTACTCCTGTGCCCTGATTCGCAAATATATCTGTATCTACAAAAGGTATCTGTAGCCGTGCTTACCTTACCGGAACTTTACCTGTAAAATAAATCTGGGCCATGTTACCAAACATGTATCTGCGGCTGTATCTGTAAATATATCTTTATTACGTTCGCAAATGTATCTGTATCTGCAACTGTGACCATTTGTCGCTCGCTTGGTCGAGAAGGGAACTCAATTATGACACGGGATATTTGCATGGCTTTATTTATGCATTTTCCATTGCGTTGCATTTTACAGTAAATATAAAAGTTTTCCCCCCGGCGCAACGATTGCTGATGTTCATTTCTATAAAAGATATTTGTAACTATCGTTGTTGCTGCTGTTGTTGTTGCATCGAAAGATATATTAATGCCCTGCAACTAACCAAATAACATTGTAAAACACGGATCTCTTACGGCGTGTTGCATGCTGCACGTTCTTTGTTGTTGTTGTTGTTTTCTGTTACTGTTGCTGCTGCGGCTGCTGCGGCTGCTGCGGCTGCTGCTGTTAATGTTAATGTTGCATTTCATGTTGTTTTCATATATTTTAGTAATAATTTTTATTTAATTTCGTTTTTCTTTTTTGTTTTGTTTTTGTTTTTTTTTTTGCATTTTGTTGTTTAATTAATTTTAATATAATTGCAGTGACATGAGGTGTTGTTGCTTCATCGTTAAATTTATATTTATTTATATATATAATATATATATTTAAATATATTTATATTGATGCACATATACATACAATACATATATGTACATATGTATATATGTATACACTATACTATGTATATATGCACTATATATATACTATATATATATACATATATATATAGTATGAATGCTCGTTCTCCATCTTTCCCTTCATTTTCTTTTATTCGGTCTGCTTCGCTTTTGTTGTTGTTTTTCTTTTGCGTTTTGTTTTTTGTTATGTTTTTAAATTTAATTAACTATAATTAATATTGCTTTTGCGTATAATTCATTCAAAAAACAGCTAAACAAACAAAAAAAATTAGTTATATATAAATATATATACATATACATACATGTATATATGGGTATACATAGATCGGTTATAAGGAAAACAAACTGCTCTATAATTCTGCTTTTACTCTCTCTCTCTCTCTCTCTTTCAGTTTCTCTCTGTTCTGTTTCTGCTTTTACAATGTTTAAATCTCTTTCATACGAGGGTCGGCTGATAAGTTATTGGCCTTAGTATGCAATTATAATTTTTTTTGCTTGAAACTTGAAATAACTTGAACTCGTACCCAAGGATTTCAATCCAATAATGCAGATTACCCTTGAAACAAATATTTTAAGGAGCTAAATGACTAATGGAAAAAATGTATAGCTTGAAAGGACATTTGGTTCATATTAAAAATAAAAGTAAATCGAATGCATTTGTTTTTGCGCAGGCCAATGAATTATTAGACGATTCTCGCATTTGATTGAATTTAATTTGCATCTTCTTATTTAAGTGCATTTTTCAAATTCTTTCTGTATTTTATCTTTTTCTGCGAATGTGTGTGTGTGTGTGTGAATGTGTGTGCGTGTGTATTTATTTCTGGGGTGGATTTGCAGGTGCTGCGAGATGTTTCAAACTTAAAGCAGTTGCTGGTTTGCTGCGTCTTTGTCGCTCTAAACTTATGCGAGGAACATGCGTTGAATGCCTTTCAATAAAATATATAATATATTATATTTCACTTAGAACAAGGGCAAAAAAAATTTGATCGTAATAATAGTAATAATAATATATATATACATATATTGTACAGACATATATATAATATATATATGCGTACGTTATACAAATATATACGATATATACATATATGGTTAACATATATGAAGTTAAAATTAAAACACACACAATAATACTAAGAAGCTTTTCCGAGTCTGTGCTAAAAAATAAATATAAAAAAAAAAACAAAAAAAAAGTTTCTTGTTCTTTGGTGTTAGAACTTAAAAATTAGTAAAAAAAAACTCATATTAATAAAAAAATTCAGTAAAATAAAGTAAAAAAAATAGGATGCATTTGTTTCAAACTGTTCTTCATATTGGTAATTATAGAGCTGCAGAACAATCGATCATATTTATCAAATCTATCGAAATTCACTTTTAAACTATCGCGATAGTTCTACATATACATTGTGAAAATATTTTGGAAGTAAACTTTTATTGCTGTCAAAACGAGTTATTACATAATTTTGAAATTAATATTTAACTTGAGAGAAAATCGACTTTTACAAAGAACTCGTTTCGGAAATTACAATGTAGAAAATTAAAAATTTCTAGTTAAAATATTGAAAAGATGCAATGTCTTGTGAAGATTGAGTTGACTACAATCTGATTGACTCTTTAATTCGATTGAATACGTCGAAGTTTGAGAAGCAATTCAAGTCTTGAAGTTTTCTCTTAACAATTTCACAATGTGTCATCGCGATATTATTGATGGTTGTTATCGATCGTTTCACAACTCTATTTCACGCTCTGCCCGTCTTCGTCTGTGTGTGTGTGTGTGTGTGTGTGTGTGTGTGTGTGTGTGTGTGTGTGTGGCTGAGTGTGTGAGTGAGTCTCTGCTACTAAGTGTCTCTAGAGAAGAATTACGTGCATGCAACAGAGACGCAACAGAAAGGGGGCTCGCTTAGATTGCAACCGCATCCCTCGTGTTGCGCCAGTAGCAAAAAAAAAAATTATATATATGTATATATATATACTATTATAAATAATGCATTTCGTTGGGTGAGGGTTAGGGATTAGGGGGAAAAGGGGTGGCACTTAAGAACTACATAAATTAGTTTAATTATAGTTAATGTTTTCGCTTTGACGCATTTGCTTTGTTTGTTTGTCTTTCTGTTTTTTTATTTTCTTTTACTTTTTATTATATGTATATTTGTATTTTGTTTTTAAATAAATTTTATTTTGTTTTTTTCTTGTTTTTCTTTATTTTTTTTTCTTGTTTGTATATATTTGTTTGTTTTTTTTTTTGTTGTGTTTAGCTTAATTCAATTCATTTACGTTTTCTAAAAAAAAATTTTTCATCCTATGACTAAGAAAAAAAAAGTTTGTTATTCATTTTATTTGCTTAATTTGTTGTTTTTTTTTGTTTTTGTTTGTTTTTTGATTTATTCTGTTAATAAGTTTTTGTTTTATTTCTTTTCTCTTTTTCACGTTTTTTTTTACTTTTGTTTCTGTTTTTGTTATTTTTAGCTTTACAACTACATATACATATGTATTTTTTGTGTCCATACATACATACAAACATATATAGTGCATTTGTATATATGTATATATATGCGTGGGTGTGTGTGTGTGTGTGTAAATAGGCGCCATCTTTGATGTTGCTAATTTTATTATATACATACATATAAATATCTATATATGTATATATATATATATATATTGTATATACATATATACATATATGCATATATATAATATGAATATGTATACTATAGGCTCGTCTCTATAGATCGCTCTTTGCATATATCGTGATGCTATATGCACTTGTTGCGCTATAATGCCTAACAACTTTTCCTTTTATACAGCATTTAAATATAATAGAAATATGAGTGTGTGTGTGTGTGTGTCTTACATACATATATACATATATTATATACATATATGCATGTGTATATATATATTTATAAAGTTTGGTTGCTTATGTGCTAAAAAAGGGAAATTGCAAATAGGTTCAACTAATTGCAAGAGCACTGGGCAAACGTAAACAACTCTCTCTCTCTCTCTTTCTTTCTTTCTTTCTTTCTGTCTCTTTCTCTGTATATGGTTATCTCTTTCTCTCACTGCCTCACTTTAAACTAGGTTTTAAAAGCTGGCGGGTCCTGCGCATCACAAAATAATTTACATGCTAAATGTGACTTAAATTATTTAATTTAAAAAAAAAAAAAAAAAATTGTTGTGTGTTTAATACAACTATGCGCAAAGCGACCCGCAACGTCTCTAGGCTCTATTATAGGGTATTACACATGTGTGTGTGTGTGTGTCTGTGTTTGTGTGTGTTAAGGGACAGGTTATGTCTCTGTTGAAAGGGGTTGCTGGACCTTTAAGTCTGTGGGCTATATAGGGGAGGGGGTGTTGAGGGTTGCGTTTTTGTGTTGTACTATATGCTATATGCTACAATGCCAGTATATATATCTATATACATATATACATATATATGTATACATATATATAGAGATGAAGATCAAACAATCGAACGATTGATCGATCGAACGATCTTGCTCATGCTTTCTCTAACCGCGTTGCAGTGTTGGTTAACGCCAAGGCGATCCGTCCATCATATCTCCGCTGGGCACCTATGCCACTGGAGCTGTTATTTGTCGTAGGGGCGTAGGCGTGGGGGCGTGTCGGTGCGCCCAACGGCTTATGTTGGCTGGGCTGGGTGGGCGGTTCGCAGGCTAAAGCGAGGCCAGCTGCAGCGTTTGCGGTCAGACATCGATATCAAGATCGATAACTGAGCTGCGATCATGGTCATCGTCATCGTTATCGTCCTCATCTAGGCCGCATCCCTCCTCACAATCGGAGCGGCCGTCCAGTAATTGTCACTGATCCGTTGCCGCTGCCGCATGATGCGAATGCGAATGAGAATGCGAATGCGGATGCGTATGTCCATGTGTATGCGGATGAGTATGAGGATGCGAATGCGGATGCGCATGATGCGCCTGTGTATGATGCATTTGTGCCGTTTCCTCTGAGAGCAAGGATGCTGCTGCTGCTGCTGCCGCTGCCGCTGCTGCGGCTGCCGCTGCCGCAGCGCTACCATTGTGCTGCACCTCGAGGCCATTGACCATCTTCTCCATGCTCTTCAGCTCCGACGGCGAATGCTGTGGCTGACGTTTTAGCAGCGATGGAGGCGTTGTTGGCGACATTGATATCGGTCGCGTGGGCGGTGAGTGGGAGGAGGCACGCGGCCGGGGGCTAGAGCTTAGGCTGCGCGGTCCATTGTCCAGTCCGGGTCCAGGCAATAGATTTGGCGGTGCTCCAGCATCAGTGCTACCACCACCGCCACTGCCACTGCTGCGATTTGCATTGGAGCCGGGCGTGACCGCATCGAAGGCGGATCCCAGGCTGCCCGGCAGGCTATACGGCGAGAAGCGATGGCTTTTAAGACCCTGCAGCGGCGAGACGGGCGTGTGTCCAGCGGCCGCGTAGGCGTGCCCAAACAGCGCCGGATGCTGGGCGGCGAGGGCCAACTGCGCATTAAATAGCAAACCCGGATTGAGTCCGGCGGGATTCATCGCGGCTGCCGCTGCCGGATTATGCAGCAGTCCCAAATGCGGCGGCGGATAGAGTCCGTGCGGATAGAGGTAAGGCAACAGATGTGGCGACGGGTGTATCGGTGGTCCCACTGAGATGTTCGGCGACGGATAGCTACCGGCCGCACTAAGCCCTGCCGCTGCTGCCGCCGCTGCAGCAGCAGCACCACCACCGACGCCTTCTTTGGGGCTGCCCGTTGAGGTGGGGCGAAAGGCACCGCCGGTGCTGCCGCCGACGCTCTCCGAGCAGCTTGAATCGCTGCCATCGCGCTCCATATCATCCGCCTGTAGTCGGCGACGCAGTGCATCCTCCGCATTAGCCGCAGCTGCATGCTCACCGGCGCCTGCACCAGCCAAATGATTGAACCAGGCGGCCAAAGCTGTTCATCCAAGTAGAGTAGCGTGTGATAACGTGTGAGTAACGAGCAATGAGTACCGATTGAGGGATGATCAGTTGCAATTAACGAGTTGTTGCAGTCGAATATCGAGTAAAAAACAGCGAGCAGCAATTAACATGTAACGAGAAGATCAAATAGAAGAAAAAAAAGGCAAATTAGTTTATATCAAAAGAAGAACATAATAAAGGACAAACAGTCTATGTTCTCCGTGTTGTTGGAGATTTTGATCCTGATAGTATCGTACTCACCCGAGTGTTGGTGCGCGTGCATCTGCTGCAGCGAGTGGCTCAAAGGCAACAGCGGACTCTGCGGTGGTCCAACCACATCCAGCAGCTTGTCGTCATCGTCCTGCTGATTGTCCAGCAGCGCTGCCGCATGAGCCGGATGCAAGTGTGGCGGTCGACCAGCATGGCCCAAGTGCAAAGGCGCCCGGGAGCTGCTGACATGCGTGGGATTCAATTTGTCCGAGTCGGACCCTCGATTGGACATCAGCGCCTGCCTGTAACAACAGTTGTACGAGAGAAGAATACAAATTAGAATATCCAATTGTCCAATGTGGTGGCTTTCAATTAATCGTTTTTAAGTTACAGTCAGTGTTGTGAAATGGTCACGTGAAATGCGGCACGTGGCAGAAGTTGACGTTGTTTTAGTGTTGCAAAATGCTCGTTATGTGTGCTCGAAATGCATATTTAATTGGTTGCAATGTAGATTAGTGGCAACGCGTCACTTTAGTTAAGTGAGTTTCAGTGTTGCATAACATATGGCAAGCCTCAAGCTTGTCTCAGTATTGTAAAGCAATCCTAATCAACTTAAGTTAGGACATTATCTAGTGCAGCTAGATAATGATCCAGTTGTCAGTATCATGTTAGAAAGTCATTATTCTTTCGCTTTTCGGCTCAAGGAGGCAGATGAAATAGATAATGCAAGTCAAACATTTTATTTTATAATATTATTTTTTTTTTTAACTTTCTTTATTTAGCATACAATCTGTCATACGACAATAGGTAAGTTATAATTACAATTTCAATTTACTGGAATAGTTGATATTAACAATAAGTTAAAGTTAAAGTTAAAGCTAAAAACCATTGCATTCGCAGAGTTTTCATTTTATGTGGTTTTTCCAAGTGAGTCTGCGATCAAGATGCAAGCCAAGATATTTCATAGTTGTTGAGCCGTTAAACAAAATTTCTGCGCAGTCTCTCTTTCTAAATGAAAACATTATCTGCACAGATTTTTGGGCATTAACTTTTATTTTCCGTCGGTGGAACCAGACTTCAATTAGATTAAGTGCTGACTGCACCTAATTGAAGCTTCTTCTTTCGAGAAGCTGCTTGCTCAGATTGCCGTACCATCGGCATATGTTGCAACAAATACATTATATGATACTGGAATATCAGCTATAAACAGGGTATATATAATAGTACGGGTAGTAGAACACCTCCAGGAAGCCATTTCCTTATTTTATACAGGATACCAGAATGCCATACTCGATCGAAAGCTTGTTGAGGGTCCAGAAATGCAGCCGTACAGTAAGTACCGCAGTGATTTTATTGTATTTATGACTCTGTGGCATTGGTCAGGGGTTCCGTGGCCACTTCTAAATTAGAACTGGTGTTCCGGGATAATGGCAAGTTCGTTCAAAACAAGCAACATTCTGCACAAGAGTATTTTTTTCAAATACCTTGGAAAATGTTTACAGAAGGCCAATATGTTGGGGCGGTACAATTTGAGTTGATTCTCTGGATTGTTTGGTTTAGGGATCATAATTATTTCAACACTTTTTTATTGACTTGGGAAGTGATCTACCGTAAGTATTCCATTGAATATAAACGTTAGAAAGCGAATGCATTTTGGTGTAAGGTTTTTTTTTTTATGACCAAGCCATCTATTTTACTTATATTTTATGTATTTCGGTTTAAACTTCATTAAAGCGAACGCTACCAATTGGCAAGCTCATTTGGCAAGCTGATTCTAAAATTGTTAGAAGCTCTACGGCATTGTCTATGTCATCTGCTGTTTCTAAGGAGATATCAAAATTGATAGCTGTTTCTAGATAGTTTCCAAATGTATTGATGTTTGTAGCTGCTGATATTATCTTAAATGGTTGTGATAACACAAGATTATTGGAGAATGAAGTTAGATGAAACCTTTTTTCAAAATGTAAATGTGATTTTGGTATTCCAGAATATATAACAAAGTCAATGAGATCAGGTATTTTTCGGCTAACAGTGGGCCAGTATGTAGGCTTGCCAAATAAATATTATAACAATATAATTAACCTAACCTAACAATATAATTATAATATTATTACGGCGACATTTCGTATTAATGTAATTATATTATGTTTATCATTGTTTTGACACCATTTACAACAACATTTACAACATTTACTTAAACTATTTGGTACTACAGTTGTTCTATTGGATTCCAGGCTCCGCTTCAAATTCGGGGTTAGCCAAGAGCCTGAAACAATCTGACCCAGGGGATTTTCCGTGAATATTTTCCGTAGTGTTGATTGTTAGCATTAGGCTTTTTGGATCTAGTACGGCACTCGGATAATATTTTTGCTAGCCGTGAATATCAGTTAAATACTAAAGCGACGCTGCCGGCATTTGAATGTTGTCTGTTTCGCCAACTCAACATACCGCGAGGGTGTTGC
>JBAMCR010000644.1:0-13839 GCA_037075045.1 Mulgravea parasiatica
ATGCATTGGAATTTGTCTGGTAACTTTTATCTTCGAGCTGGGATTACATTCTCTGAAGCAGTGGAAGAATTCGAAGAGATAAATATTTCTAAAATAATTAAAAGATTTTATTATATGTATGCACATTACACAAATATGTATAGAAGATTACTATTTCAATTACATGAAACAATTCGAAATATAAATAAAAGTTGTATTCACTATAATCTTGCACTTAATCACAATTTTAATGTAAAACGTATTGAAACTTACAGTACAACAATAAAAGTTAAAAAAGTAAACGAAAAATAAATTTAATTTCAAAATAAAATAAAATCAGTCAGAACACAAAATGTTAATTTTTTATTAAATATACTTTGGACCTCGGAGCTAGCCAAAGTATATTTAAAACATAGGAAGGTCGCTAAACAACAGAATTTTTTATTAAAATAAATTAAAAGTCAATTTGACTGGTCAGATTACGCTCACAACATTTGTTCACATTTTATTTTTCTTGTTTTATTTTCTGTGTTTGATAATTAATTTAGTATAAAATGAAATAGAATGAGAACATTGCATATCAAGTCCATTAGAGACTAGATTCCCATATAATATTATAATTGTGGCTTCTCTGAACCCAAGTCGTTATTAATGTGGCTTGGTAATGTGGCATTCTGCAAGATTTGTAGCAATCTGTTTGAAGAGTGCACTGTTATACCCCCCTCATAATAGTTATAAATCTGGTAAAGAACAACGCAATTGGCATCAGGGCCTTTGCAATAGCAGCAAACGGGTCAAACAAGGCCATAATATAGACAAAAAGGCCCTAAACTTGTCAAAGAGAAGTGTTTTCATCCTCGAAGGTTTAAAGATTGGTTAGCGTTTTGAAAAGTTAGGCAAAGCTTCGAAGATTTCTGAGACTTGCACATAATTCCAATCCTGACTGCGTGGTCAGCTGATAGGCAATGTCCTGTAAGTAGTAGTAGTGCACGTCCAGTTGTTTGCACATGATTCACGTGATCCGACTTTGCCACCTGCTGTTCTTCCGAGATAGTGCCTCATCTTCTAGTAGGCTATATATCATTCTCACTGGAACGTTAATATACTCTGCACTATGCTATACCCTGGATTCCTCTTTTGCAAGCCCGTCTGCGAATTTGTTTCTTTCAATACCCTGATGGCCTGCAACCCATTATATACGCACTGCCCTGGTCGAAACTGACCCCAGGTGCTGCTGAAAATTTTTGGGAGAACAGAACTCCACCTTTGAGCCTGCCTCTTTGCGCCACTCTTACTGTAGATGCTGCTCCCCATTGTGATTGAACATGTCTATGGCTTAGACGGTTGTTGATCCACTCAATCATTGTTGGGTGGGTATTAGTGCATCTTAACTGGTCCATTATCGCAGATGTGGACACATTGATGAACGCATCAGAGATGTCGATAAAAGCTTCAAGCGGAGCTTGATTATCAATTATCATCAAAAATTAATTGCAAAAATTTGGTTGAATCCATTTTTCATATCATTTCAAATTTTATTTACTTATTAGCAATCAATGTGCCCGTGTTGACAATTCTACTACTATCTATCTGGCAACGCTCCTCCTTGTTTTGCTTATTTTAGTTTTTGCAGCTACATTGGCGCTAGATGACGTCACTGCAGTCAAGCAAATTGCATATTTAATTGGAGCACTTTCCAATTGTTTATTGCAAATTCTAAGTATGCAGAATTTCATAAATTAAAGCATAGAATTTTTTACAAAAAACGCGATGCCAATCGCATGCAAAACAAAAAAGTTAGGAACAAAGTTTTCAATACATTTTCCCCATTTTCCGATGGAATTTTCCAAAATGGTTTCTTAGTGCTCACCTTCACCATAATAGGAAGCTATTGTGAATTTTTGAAATGTTTAGCTTTTATGGTTTGTGCTGTGGAAACACCACTTTTGCTATTGCTATTGTCATTTTTGTATATTCATTAACTGTCTGTCAGTATTAAAAATACCAGGCGAATAGCAATGAATAGAAATAGGAACTATTTTAAATTAATTGAAAATACTTTAGTGCAGCTACCTTCTGCAGATTTCTGTTAGCCTGGTATTTTAACAGCTTTGATTAAGTGGCTGAATAAGTTTTGCTAACCTATGAATGGATATACACACGTATATACATACAAATATATGAAATTTGCTATTTATGTTTTTGAATTAATCAACAGTAACTTTCTGCAGATTTCTGTTTGCCTAGTACCTTACCAGTTAAATGATGAGTAGCAACGCACGCCGGGTTTGCTAGTATTGTATATATGTACGTTTACATATGGTATGTACACATACTAATGTATTTATACGCAAATGATTTTTCATTGAAAGTGATTAAAATATATATTGCGAATTATTTTAAACAATATAATTTGTTTTGTAGTTATTTTTGGTGATAAAATTTATGTTATTCTATTTTTTGTATATTTTATTCATATAATCTAATTTGCTGCATTTAATATAAAATAATTCACATTTTACTTTTTGAAAATATTATATATAATTTTTAAAAATGGGAATTATTTTCATAAAATTTATTTTATATTTAAAAAAAAATAGAATCGAATCTTTGAATGTTTTGAAAAGCTTAAAAACAGTTTTTCACAAATATTTTTACACTTCCTCCCGTTGTACTTACACAAAATTGTTACTTAAAGAGCACCAACGTATGTATGTATGTTAAGGATGTGCCGAAGGCCATTACAATGCATGTGGGGTTGTAAGGGACGCACGAAGAATATTTGCTCAATTTGTCCATTACTGTGTGTTAAGACTTGTAGGTCCATCACCGTGCAAAAAACAGCCACGCCCATGTACATATTTTGGGGCGTTTGTAATCGCCGTTCAAAGCTAGCACACAATCCACAATCACTTCGAGACGTAATTGATGCCGTAATGTAGATTCCCGCCACTGGGTGGCAACTATGACAATTATCATCATAAGAACAATTTTAACTTATTATTTAAATTCAAAACAAAATTGTTACATTTCCCAAATTAATGCTACTCAAATAAATATATGTTTATCGGGATAAGTAATATATTAAACAATTGCCATGTGAAATTGAATTAAAAATTGAGAGCAAAATGCACGGCTGCAACTTGAGTCTGGCAACTCAAGGTGAAATCTAGTGTGAGAACTGTGTACTTATTATCTTGTCCAGTAGTGTATATACACACTTGGTAAACACTCTACCAACGCTTGTCAATGTGGCAGAGGTTACTATCTTTTCTAAAAATTCAAAAGCTTCTAAGATCGATATTACACGCTCTGTTCTACAATGTGTTTAATGCAAAGCTGAATTTAAATTTTAAGTTAACTTTCAATTGTAGAAATGTTAAATCTGCAACAATACTTTAAATAAATAAACATACATACTTACACCAATTTTTAAATTAAAACATTATCCGACCTGTTTTGAAAAATAAATTCGATCTCGAATTTCTGGTGTTGTTGCTTTCAAATAAATTTGAATTGATAGTAAATATTAAAAAAATATATCCAAATGAAATTAAATATCAGATTCAGAGTTTATTTTGCCATTTACATATTTTGCATCCCAATCCTTTACAATGCTATTTATTTCAAAGTGTATTCACGTTTATCCATGTTGTTATATAATTTAAATATAATCAAATCAAAAATATCTTCTATAATCATAATATATCTGCTTGCAGTTATTGGATTAATTAATATAGATTACAGTTAGTCAAATGTGTTTTGACCCATTGGCAAATTGATAGTATAATTCCGGTGAGAAAGCAACCTAGAAATTACCATTAAGAAATCAAACTTCAAAATTAAACCAATGAGTTATTTATTTATACAATGATTATCAAAGTGAGTTTTCAAGTTTGCAAGGGGTATGTATGGTCAGGGCCGGTTAAATAAAGTAATTAAAGAAAAAAAAAAAAAAACCATAAAAAACATAAGGTATTCATGAAGAGATTGTTAAAAACTAAATGCATCGAATCGTTTCAATCAATCGATACAATATTATCGATATGCGTTACGTTTAATGTAAAGTATAACCTCAAAATATGCTATATGTACGTATGTATAATATATATACTGTATAATGTCGTGCTGCCCGATGCTGTTGCCGATGACACTAATGATACGGATGCACATCCCTGGATATACATATGTACCATTGCTTTCTATGCAAGTATCGAACAGGAATAAACATACGCATAATCTACAGAATGTGCATAAGAAAATTCATATTCATATTCATATTCATATAGTACTTATATTCATTTGCCGTTTGCCAATAGCAATGTAAACGGTTGTTGGATGTATCCAGTATGAGTCGAGCGCGGATATAGGACAAATTGGGATAGGACATCGTATGTTATCAGGTCAATTTGGAGCGTTTTTTGGCAATGGCATCCTCAACAGCACGTAATTGTTTAAGAAGCTCTTCACGTCTTGATTTCTTGCCATCTTTCTCTTTGTCCTTATCCTTCTCCTTGACATTATCCTTCTCCTTATCAGAGTCTAACGAATTAGTTGGCGATGCTAGCGCCGATACACCCACCATAGTCGATGCTTTCTTAATCTCAATGGAAATGGGCGAACGTTTCTTAGTAGTTTGTTCTGTTGCTGCAATAAATTATTATAAAACTGATGTTTACAATTATTAACTTCATTTTACTTACGTTTTTTGATTAATTTGCGCTCATTTAGCGCTTTTTCTGTGGTACGCACACGCTTCTGTGGCGTGTCCCTTGAGCCGGATGAGCTTTCCGACGAGGACGAGCCGGACTCCGAATCCGAATACGATGTATTTGAGGAATCTGTATAAGATACAAAAATTATCAGTTCATTGTTAAATATTTAAAGGATTTTAACAACTTATAATTTATTGCCGATGAATCCTTATACTTCTTTTTGCTGTTATACTAACAAGTCCCCCATAATTTAAGCAATCTTAATGAAACTTAACAAGACAAGTCTCTAGACTTAATATACATATATCCCATATTGTTCAGATCAGATAATTACATCATATAGCCGCCAAATACATTTTCGCAATAAAACATTGCTGTCGGTGAACATTTTTGAAACCGCTTCCTATTTGTGGACAAAATTCCTTTCACCACATAGATGAAAAAATCAGGCACAGACTATTAATTTTGCACATTTCATTTTTAATATTTACAATTCCAAAATCGCCAATAAAAAATAATGATGGATCAACAGAATTGATTATAGGTGAATTAATGATCTTGATTAACAGCGTAAATTCTTGTGCTTTGGAAAATTCAGAGTATTTATTATTAGTGGCAGGAAAGATTTGAATGAATATAAAAAAAAAAAAATTACAAATGGAAGACATACTCATTGTTTTCAACACAAAGTTGTATACATCCTTAATTTTTTTTATATATGGTATATAGATTACCTGAATCCGATGAACTGGAACTGTGCCGACGACGCAATTTATCAAACTTCTTTGGCGTTGGCGATAGTTTCTTGCGTTTGACTGAAGGACTATGCGTCCCGGCACCAGCAATGCGCTTTTCCAACGCGGAACGTTTATATGAAGGTGAAGCACTATCCTCTGTGTATTTACAAATTAACGAACGAATTTAGAAATTATTTCTCGATAGGATAATTTGCCGATACTTACTTAATGGGCGTTTGGCGCGTCGAGCGGTTTGACTGGGCGAACGGGCAGCTCGTCCGACGGCATGCCGCCGTGTTGTGGAGGTAGACATCAACTTGTGCGCATAGCGACGCTTGTGTTCGGATGCGCTGCTAGATCGCGATGAGTCGGAGCTGGAATCGCTCTGTGAGCTGTTGGAGCTGGAATAAGATGAATTGCTGCTATAGCTGCGACGATCGCGTCTTCTACGATCATCGCGCTCATATGAGACACCACGTCCAATCGATTTCGAGCGCATCCAAGGATCATTCCATTCATCTCCGCGTCCAACTGCTTCGACACGTTGCACGATCACCTCTCGGGCTGGACGCAGACGACGATCATCCTCATACTGTGGCATACGATGTGGCGGCAATTCACGATAACGTGCCATCCGACCATAAATGTCAACATCTTCATACGAAATTGGCATATATGGTGGACGATAGCGATCTGGCGGTTGACCATACATTGAATAGACAGAGGGCAGGGGAACCGAACGCGGGTTGCCATGGCCCATCGGATTATTTGGCGGCAAATCACGTACAACGGTTGGTGGGCTGCCACGCTCCTTAATATAATATGGATCTTTTTCTAGCTCATCAGGCGAGAGTGTAAGATTCATTTTTTTATCCTCAAAATCCATATCCTGCTCCTTACGTTTATTCGCTTTGCGCATCATCTCTTTGGCGGTGCGCAGACCTCGCTCCCAAGCATTTTCAACGACCACCGGTACATCAGGCATCAGCAGACCGCTTCGCGCATCATGATGACCACTAGCACTGCTCCCAGCTGCATATAAGCCAGCATGATGGATGCCCGCAACGCTGCGATGATGCAACGGCGCTGGTCGTTCGTTGCGATAGTCATGATAGTCACTAGCTGGCGGGACGCCACCCAAATGACTATTGTAGGCACTGCTATTGGGCGTTCTCGAAGAGCTGGTCGAGCCAGCGCCGCTCTGCATCGGAACTGAACGGACTAGGCTCTCAAACATGGTGTAATTACCCTTGTCTGTAACTCCAGGATGAAGAAACCGACAGCTCATGCCCCAAGTGCATTGGCCACGTGTATAAAAACGACAGACGGGCTTCGGTTCGGTTTCCTCGGGACGTTTCTCATCTTCATCAGATACCTCGCCCTCTTCTAGCTCTTCATCCTTTTTTCGCTTTTTGCCATTTATAGAATCCCTGTCTTCGGCATCATCGTTCACCTCACCTTCACCATCTATTGCGCCGTCCGTGTTCTCAATTTCATTCGCAGACGACGATGCCTTAACATGGCTATCCTTAATGTGTTTTTCCTCGGCATTTGCATTTGCATTCAGACCGCCATTCGCATCTATGTCACCGTCCATTTCCTTGTTAAGTTCCGGGCATTCGCCCTCCTCTGCTTCAAAGTCGAGCGCATCGTCGTCATGCGCTTTTACAAGATCGTCCAAGCCATTTACCCTCTCCGATTCCTAAAAATATAAAAAAAGAAATAAAAAACACAGCATCAATAAGATTAAATGAAAATCCTTTTACCACTGCTATTAGGACTGACCATCTTTATGTCCATGTCTTTATTGATTGTCTTAATCTCCGATGTCTTAATGGGTGGTATCTTATTTTCCCTGCGCGATTTTCCATTAAGTGTTGGGGATTCTTGTGCCGCACATAGTGAGTCATCGGTAAGGGCGCCCTCGTCATCATCATTCATATTTATTTTATTCTGAGAAGGTGCCTGTTTTTCCATATCAATATCACTTACATCGCTAAGATCCTCGTGGCTAATATTTAGATCCACAGTCACATTACTATAAAAATTATCACCGCTATTGCTACGGCTACGCAATGTGCTCGGATGCGACTTTGTTGGTGACTCAGGACTGTTGTCAATAGACTTAGCAGCCCGAACATCCAACGTGGCTTCCTGTGGTTTATTATATGATGTCGTCTCCGGCGCCTCGTGTTGGGAGTCATTATATGATGGTGCGGCTGGTGCTGGCTCGTGTTGAGGAGCATTAAATGATGTAGTTACTGGCCGTTCGTGTTCTTCCGCATCCTCATCCTCGCTTGAGCTGCTACTGCTGGAATCGCTCGAACTACTGCTACTACTGCTGCTGCTGGAACTTTTATTTTTAGTTTGCGTGCGATCACTCACGCTAGAACTGGAGCTGGACGATGAGGAGCTACTGCTAGAGGGTGGACGTGCTGCTGGAGTTTCTAATGGAGGATTGCCACCTCCGCTAACAATCACCACTATATCCTTCTCGCGCTGCGTTTCCTTCGGCGTTGCCGGTCCCGCTGATATAAACGACGAACTGGACTCAGTTGTGTCTTCAGAGTCCATGTTGACGCCCGTATGCTCCACAAAAATGTGCCTCTCCCGTTTGTCTCGATTTTCTGCGAGAAATGCCAAAGATTAGATCAGACGATCAAAGTTAATTCCAGGATATGGCGCAAATTATGTATATATGGATTTTAACAAATCTTTAAACGAAGACAAAAATTCACAGAGGATTCCCTTATTTTCTTTTATTTATAACGATATCCTTAAGCGGACACATTAGTAAGTATATCGTCAAAATTAAATACTTTTTTTATCTAAAAGAAATACGTACTCAATTTGGAATCTCTTTTGCAATAGGATAACATACATACATATTTAAAATTATATTTTAATATATTATTCTTTTATAGAAAATTTTCTATGCTCATATACCCAACTGCTCAAAACATTGTTTCAGATTTTAAATGATAGTACAAATTACAAGATAATTATAATCCAAGGAATGTAAGAATCAAAAACTAATTCGTTTTCAATTTAGATTGAAACAACTTTGTTTTAAGAGGGTAACTCAAACTTTAACGACTGTATTTATTTGAAAGATCCTTGATTACAGGTTCTATATATTTATGGATATGGATATGGATAAGGATAAGGATTGGCAACAATTACATCATAGCTAATTAAGTTGAACTAATAAGTTAATAGTGGCATGTCATGAATCGGATGACTGCCTCGATAAATCATACTATATAGTCGAAACAGAAATCTTAACTTGCAGATTAAAAAACATTTATATGTGAAAAAATTCACTTTTTATTTAAACAAAGTAGTAGCAAAAAAGGCTTAGTTTCGGACCACCATCATACATCTACTGCTGGAAAAAAAAAATCGATCGGTCGTTGGAAATTTAATTTTCTTGGAAAAAATAACGCAAATATCAGCTACAGCTTAAAATCCGAATAACATGAATTAACACGATTGCTAGGGTATATGTATAACAACTTTGACAATTCCAATATATTGTACTTCTAATGTTATTTGATCTTATATATAATTCAGTTTCTTATTTTGTGTGTGTAGAACAATCGACTGTGGATTGCTTTTTCATCTTTTCGTAATATGTATTTTATTTTCTCTTTTTTCAAGGGTATAGAAAAGTTTTGAACGTTAAATTTTGAGTTCACTTTGTTGAATTCTTACCTTCATTATTGTACTTTTAATTTAATTTTTTTTCTTTATATGACTTTTGTTTTTATTTTTATAGTCTTTGTGTGTGTGTGTGATTTTTTTTTTTAATATCGTTCGGTTTATATATATTTTTAGTAGTATTTAAAACTCGTGTATCGACTTTACGCGAACCAAAAATAACAGAGATTGAGCAAATATTAAATGTTTAAATAATAAACAATAATATTACGAATCGGAATAATACAAGAACAAAGTTTTGCTCTCATCTCTCAGGGATAAAACATAATGAATATAATAAGACACACACAGAAACACACACACATACACACAATATACACATAAACACAGGTAACTTGTCTATTGACTACTCATATAAGATTTATCAATTTTTTTCTTCGTCTTTCTTTTATAAATTATTATCATTTTTCGCACTTTTCACAAAGTTTTACTCAGCGAAACACAGAAGAGAGACGAAGCTTTCTGACTTTAGAGCACAAAACTTTTTGTTTGTTTTTCACAGAGAGTTTTAATACGTTTTAAAGCTTTTCATACATTTTTTTTTTCTTTTATTTTTAATACTTTTTTGTTTTTATGTGTATAAAACACTTTTCACTTACGTAGTTTTGGAGGGGGAAAAATAGAATACTTGAAAATATATATATATATATAGTATATCAATATCAAATTGTTGATAGATTGAGAAATGTGCATAAATTCGTTTTATTTGTTACTCACCTACACAGAGTAGACGCAGCTTCAGGTGTCACTTCAGTCCTCCCGCCTTCTTTCCTCTTTATCAATCTTTGTCTATCACTTCCTTACACTGTAATAATTGTGACAGCAGGCTCCGGCTTTTGCTCGCTCGTTCGTGTTTGTATGAAATTTATATGTATGTATGTATGTATGAATATACCTATTGCGTGCGTGTGTGTATGCGCATGTGTGCGTATATTGTGCCGTCGTCAATTTTCATTACTTTGTTGCTTTCCCTGTGTTCCACACGATTTGCATTTCAATTAGTCAAATGTGTTCCACAACACGAATGTTAGCTTTAATTCGTTACCTGCGTCCTTATTTTCAATATTTATTATAAATTTTGCGAGCTGGGCGTACGTTTATTCGCTTTTTACCCTCTTTTTGTAAAATTTCTTTTGGCCACAAGCGATGCCGCCGCAACTGCAGAAAATATTAGAGATGGGCTGATTTTTTCACACTATCGAAAAAACGCATCACGTTCATTTTCGATATATTTTTTATAAAATTTACATTGTTAGTGCCAAGTTCAGCCGTTTCCAATTAACATAATTTTGAATTTTGCTCATAATATAATATATTTGTTTTGATTTGTTCGTGAAATATATAATAATTTTAATTCATATGAATTTACAATACCATCTAAAAAAAATACATAAATAATAATAAAGTAACAAATTTTTTATATATACATAAATAAAATAAATTATAATTGTCTTAGCCGTTTTTGCAACTCAACATTTTAAATCGTTTTTATAATAAAAATGTGTTAACCATTTTCATTTTTTTAATTGACCTATAAAAAGTACACATTTTTTAAAAAATATGTAAATATTTTGACAATTGTCTACCTTTATTTCAAAGAAAATTGTGATATGTCAAAAACATTTTTTTACGATTTCTTATCAACTAATTTAAAAAATTTTTAAATTTGTTTAATTAAATTTCTCAACTTTTCAGATATCGATAAATAAAATTATGGAAATGTAAGTTATCGTTTACGTTGCAATCGATGTTATTACGCGGCCCTGGTACAATGCGGCTGTTACAAGGGGCATTACGTTGTTTTCGAACGAATCGCGCAACCAAATTAAATGTGAGATGCTTGTTAAACGCCTATCCAGCAGAGGCCAAATGGCTTGGCTTATCAAACAGCATGCAAAAGCGCCATTTTACAGAATCTATCGTCATGAGCTATGAGGAATTTCATATGTCCACAACAGATTTCAGCCGATCCCCTGTTATCACATTGCACGGTTTGTTCGGTTCCAAGCAGAATTGGCGCGGCATTAGCAAAGCTCTGTCCCAAACGACCAATCGTCCAGTAAGTCGTGCACTTTCCTACAAACTATAATTATACAAATATTCCATTTTAGATTTACACAGTGGATATACGGAATCATGGCGATAGTCCACATGTTGGCACCCACGACTCAATGGGCATAACGGCAGATATATTGTATTTCATGCAGACCAATTCGATAAGCAGAACCAGCCTGATGGGACACAGTATGGGTGGACGCGCTGCAATGCACTTTGCCCTATCCTATGTAAGTGATAAAAAGTTCTATTGAAATTAACTTACAACTGGCGCTATACATACCATATATTTAGCTCTTATTTACTTTTGTTTTAATAATTGTGTATTTATACCTACAGCCACAACTTGTGGAACGTTTAATTGTTGTGGACATATCGCCCGTCAGTACACCAACAACATTAACTGATATGAACTCGATATTTTCTGCCATGAGTCGAATATCAATTCCGGTGGGCGTGAGCCTATCAGCTGGACGACAAATGGCCAAGGTTCAGCTGTTAGAATACGTTGAAAGGGACTCTGTGGACTTCATCTTACTCAATCTTCGTAGAAGAACCTCGGGCGAGTGCGTTATTCACTTAATTTCATATTATTCTTGTATAACCTACTATATTGAAATCAATTTCAGATTTTATTGGGCCTGTAATGTAGAGGTTCTGCAGAGTAGTTTTGTCCACGTTGCCAGCTACACATCCTATATAGAGCGATTGTCTCCTTTCATGGGACCCACTACGTTTATTTGTGGCAGCCATTCACCGTATATGAGGTATATTTTCATACGATCCGATCCATTAAGCTGCTTAAAAATTTATATTTTTTATCTCTTAAAGTCATCAAGACTGGCCACAGGTGCTTAGATTCTTTCCCAATGCTACGATCCATTGGCTGGATACGGGTCATTTGGTGCATCTCGAAGAGCCGCAAGCGTTCATAGGGATTACTACGACATTTTTGAACGCGTTTTAGGCATATCGCATAGCGAATAAGAATCCAAATTTATTGTTTACACAAATTAAAGCGAGACAGCAATCTTTTATTATAGCAATATTCAATACATGAAAATCAAATAAATCGAAGCATTATTTGAAATCGTTTCTTGATTCTGAACATACATATATACGATACCACTGAATATGGTAGATCCGTGGGTGCCATGCATCCTGCACTGTTGCCGTATTTCCTCTGTTCCCTATTAATTTATTAGACAAGTTCAGAAACCGAGTATTGCGATAGCATCGTAAGGACGAATACTATTATATAATACTATACGAATACTATCTATAGCAGACGCAAGTCATAGTTGAAAACCAAAAAAATCTTGTTATATAATATAATTAATGTTAAGGATTAGAGATTGTTGAATTATTTTAAGGATAAATTTAGCGTGAATATTTCTGTACTCGGTACTGTTCTAGAAAAATACTCGAAGGAGTCAGAAACTGGAAAGGTTTCTTTTAAATAGTTTATACAAAACGAATATATTTATTGGGCCAAAATAAAGTATGTTTCAACCAGATTTAGCTCGATATTATCTCAAAGATATGCAACGTTATCAGCAACAAACAATTAAATTGAATAAATTAGAACTTAACAAAATTTCAAGTATCTAATGATTTTTCAGGAGTAAATTAGAATTATTGTTTTCTGTTATATAAAAACTTCGCAGATATTGAAGACATATCTTGGAGCCTTCTTACAGAGAGAATTTATGTTATTTAAAAAATAAATGGATAAAAATATCGTCTATATGGCAAAGGTTCGAATTTATATATATACATACTTACTTGTACAATAGAGACGACTCTACTAAAAAAACTGTACTATACCATACATAAAAAGATAAATAATAATTTATGGTTTCATAAAGCAATGAATTTATTTACAAAAAATTGATTTATTATTAAAGACGGCCTTTATAACGAAGCAGAATACAAATGTAGATACAGATAGATGCCTATAGTATGTAAATAGGCGAACTTATGAACATATGTAAACAAGTAAATCATATGTATATATGTATTTATATGCAATACATACATATGTATGACACATGTGTATATGGTATACAATAGTGCGACTTCTCTGGCTGGAAACAAAGTTCGACTTGAGGCTGGAAGTCCCTTGACCCTGTTGCGCTTGGAAGTTGGCCCAGACAGTGAGATATGGTACATACATACATACGTATGTACATATATACATTATGATGTACTGCCTAAAAGGGAGAATAATTAAAATATTTAATATTTATAAATTAGAGAATAAATAAAGTGAGTTAAATAAAATCACATTGCACTTACAAAAGAAAAATTTCCTTTTTCATATAAAGTAAAATTTTTAATTTGTCCTTTTTCTTCTTTTCTTCAATAAAGTAAAATTTTTGATTTTTCTTCTTTTCTTCAATGAGCACAATTTGCTTTCTTATGTGTGTGTTTCGTGTGATGTGTATATATATGTGTGCCTGTGTGTGTGTGTGTGTGTGTGTATTTATCATAATAAATACATTACACAGGATAAAAATAGGTTAATCGTTTGTGCTAATGCTAAAATGGTTTTTTCTTTATGATTTCTTTTCTCTTTTTTTGGCTTTAAGTTTCCATTTTTTTAGTTAATTTGATTTATTTACTTTTTGTTG
>JBAMCR010000645.1:0-13831 GCA_037075045.1 Mulgravea parasiatica
AACATACAATTTTGATTTTCGAGACTATGAAAAAATGGACTTTATGCCAAAATTTGGCACTTCCGGCCCATAGTGCAGTGAAGCGAATGCTATTTTTTTTACACAAATTGATGTTATTTTTATTTTAGTCTTAAAATTAAGATTAATATTATTTTTAATTTGACATCCTTACGAAATAAAAGAAAAATTGTAAAATTTTTTATTTTAAAATCGAAATTCTTGCAATAATTTACTATATATATATATAATTTTTTACGATTTATGCGATCGATTTAACAGACTGGTAGACTTTCCAAAAAGGAGTCGGCAACGAAAGCATTTAGCGCATGTTGTGAATTGGCTTTAAAATGAAAGTTCAGACTTATAATGTTGCATATTGCGTATACGTACGTATGTACATAGTATGTACATATGTATATGTATGTACATATATGCCAAAAATACTGAGATCACATTAAATTTAGTTTATGACATGACTGAACTGAACAGATGATGATTAAATAAATATTTTCATCACCTTTGGATGTTGTTTAACAAGTTTTTTATTTGATATTTGAAGGCGTTTTGACTCACGTGCTATTTAACATTTTGTTGTTGTATTTAACTACCCCATGCTAGTTTTGTAAGAGAGCGCCGGTAAGAGAGAATCACATATACATACATATGTGCCATGTATTGTATGTATGTATGTATGTACATAATGTAAAGCTGATTCGTAATGGCACAGTGCTACAATACAATTAAACTATAATACATTCGTCAACTTTCTAGTAAACTTTTATTTTAATAAAAAGCAATAATATAATAATTGCGAATGATTAATGATAAATGTAAATATTTAAATATTATAAGACATGAGTTCAAATTATGTATTTTTTTGAATTGTCAGCCTACTGTGCCGATGAGTACGAATTAACAGCTTTTGTGTATCAAATGTTAAGAGTACGCAACAAAGAGACTGACAGAGAGAGAGAAAAAGCAAGAGAGAGAGTTAATTTTAACATGTGGCTTTACTCATTTAGCTTAACAGTGCCAAACTGAGTAAGCAACTTAGCATGTGCTTCTTGTACTTAACAGCTTTGTGCACGTCGCGACGCGTCGCTCTCTTTTTTTAATGCCGTTGCAACAAAGTCAATAACATAGATATGTTAACTTAAAAGCAGCAACAGAAAGAAGCAGATGGTAAAGCAAAGCCGAAACAAGCGGACGTGTGTAGCGTGTGTGCGAATAATACGACGTGAGCGAACAACCGAATGGCTTTTCTTTTTTTATTCCGGTCGGATTTTCGCATACATTTAAAATATAATTTATAAATATATATACGAATATTAACGCGTCGCATTTGCGAGTTTTCTAACAAATCAAGCAAAAAAATATATATATATAAAATAAATTTGGTTTTTGTAAAAAGTTTTGTTTTTTCTGATTTGCGGTGTCTGCAATTTTTTTGTCTTGTTGTTTTGGAAAAGCTGCGAGCACAATTAAAAAGTTGTCGTTGCCCTCAGTGAAAATTAAGGGGGGGGTGGAGAAACGCGGATCTCGTGGAAAAGCAAAACATGGCGTTACAACAATTAACAGGACCAGCAGTAACAACAACAACAACACCAACAACCACAGCGAGAACAATAATTGCGAAAACAACAATTAGAGCAGCAAAATCAACAGCAGCAACAACAAGAATACCACAATATCACACCACAAGGAATCCAAAGGATAAGCAGCAGACGCTGCCGCAGGCAACAGCAGCGCGACACAAGTAAAAGCATCCAAAACATTTCATACGAAACGTGATTAACGATAACAAAATATGTAAAAAACAAGAAATACCAAATTAAAGGGAATATACACAAAAATTTCAAAAGAAAATTCAATTTGATTTCACTATCAAAAAAATCTGCGCGCTTGCGCCTAATTAAACCGAAAATTATATAAAACAAAAAAACAGCGAGAAATCAAATAAAAAAATATTTGGAAATACCAAGAAAAAATAATTAAATAATTAAATAGAAAATAAAATAATATATATTAACGATTTTGCAGAGAATTGCGTGCATTATATTATTTTATAATATTTTTTAAATGTTTTGTGTGTTAATGTGACAACATATTATTCATAATAAATTAAAAAAAAATATATATAAAAAATAATTTTTAAAAAAATGGATCAAATTACAAATTATTTGGAGCATATGGATTACGTGTCCTTTGGCGTTATAGCATTGCCATGCATTGTTATTGCCATATATGGATTCCTGCAAGTTGCCAGCGGCCTTGCCAAATGCAAAAGTAAGTGACAATCGTTATCGTTATCGTTATGGTTATGGTTATCGTACTGGAATTAGCGCAAAATCAATTGATTATCTTTAAAACTCGTTTCCCTTTATACACAAATGTTTAATCCAGTAAACAATAAGCGGAATTAAAAAAACAAAAATAATAAGCGATTGAACATTTTATTGAATGACGCATAGGAAATCAATTGAGTCACCGGAATAAAAAAATAATATGGGAGTTGTATTAAATTAATATTAAATATAGTGCGATAGTTTTACAGAGAATCGATAAGAAATGAAAAATTCAAAAACAACTTCAGATACTGTAAATGTATATTTAGTATATTGAAATATTTTATTGATGAGATACGACGAAACGCTCCCCTTATATTACTTAATTGTCCTGCGGCGTCATAAATTTATCTAGTCACATAAATCTCAGAGAGCTAAACACGTTCATTGTTGTTAAAGACTGATAAAGTCTTAAAGATATTGCTGATAACTGTTGAAAGTCCAAGACTAGAGACTTTATTTATTTATAATCTCAACTATGATAATGACTCTACATATACAGTATATATGCTTATGTAAATGTATATGTATTATACAATATTATAGCATGTGTTATCTGCTTTTTAGAGATGATCTACAATACTTTTTCGATGCTTTGTTTTTTAGTCGATTCGTTTGTTATCCAAAGTAAACGCTTTCGCTTTTAACTGAAAAATAATTAGTTGGCACTTTCTGATGAAATTTTAAAAATATGACACATGGGATGAGCATTTGCTGGGTAAATACTTGCTTAATTATAAGACTCATCATCCAGAAACGGGTCTGAAGTTTTAACAGCTGCAACCTATTCGTATAGCAAATACCCCAACAAAATAATTTATTGTATTGTATTTAATTTTATTTCGTTTCGTGTTGTTGCTTTTGTTTTTTTTTTTGTATGTGGGTCTTTCCCGTAGAGTGGGACGCGTGCTGCTTAATCCACAATCCACATTTGCTTGTATTTATTGTATTTTAATAAACTAAAATTAGCTTATTATTAAGTAATTTAATACTGATGGAATCTAGAGTTGTTGCAGTAATTGCACTTTTATGGCAATTATATTCTCTCTTCAAGGTATATGGTATATTTATTTGGCATATACATACATCCGTTGCATGTCTGATGCCCTGACCTATCCCTAAGAATATTATTAATCTATGTCACAAATATTAACTAGCTAAAATCGATGTGGTATTATGATTATTTATAAATAAGAACTTTAGATTTATGAAATGACATTCACTTCCGTCCATTCGGTCAAATGGGACGTACTATAAACATATTAAAGCTACGTTAGGTAACAGTCAGTCAAGACAACGGCAAGACTATGAATAGATTTTTAATTAAATTCAAAATTTGTTGTTGAACATTCAACATTAAAGTTTACATAATCCATAAAAACTTTCGCTTCCATAGGCAAAAGCCGATCAAAACTGTCGCCAAAAGGCAGGCGGCAGGCGGCAGGCACTAAATAAATTAGCACAACTTTTGCTAGTGACTTACTTTCTTTTTGGTTGAGAAAGGTCTGTTACTCTATCTTTGAGCTATAATTAAACATATGCCCATACGTATGCCCATGTGTGTGTGCGTGTGTGTGTGTGAGTGAGTGTGCACAGTGCGCGCTCGGCAAGCGTAATTCGAGGCATGTTCAAAATTTGTACAAACAAGCCAATAAACAATATATACTTATTACATTTACATATATATTGGTATATTCGAATATTTAGCATAAACGTTTTTATGGTTTTTATCGGTTCATTTTATCGAGTATTTACTGTATCTCGAATAGAGTATTTAATGCGTGTATGCGTAAATATGAATTCAGACTGCACAAACACACACACCAAGTTAACATTTTTATTTTTATTTATTGTATTTATTTTAATTTAATTTTATTTTGTTGCGTGTTTTTGTGTTCTTTTACTTTCTGCCATCTATTTTCGTTGACTTTTGTTTTAATGTTTGCCTTACTTTTGTTAAGGTTTTTTCTTTCTTTCTTTTTTTTTTGTTTTTGTTTTTGTTGTCTGGCTTTTCAAATTGAGTTCGCTTATTTTTATGTATGCCACAGAGCTGAAATGTAGACAGTAAATGAACTTAAATAAATTAATTAAAATAGAAAAGCGCCTGCAATTACAGTGACTGACAAAAGTAAAACTCGTACACAGAAATTCAAACCACAAAAGCCAGAATCTCTTTTTTTCTCAATCTAAATTACTTTGCAAAAAAAGATGTTAAAATTATTTGTATAATATAATTTAATCCGATTTATATTTATGATATAATTAATCGATCAAATATTGTAGTTCATTTCACCTTTCATAGGCATTTGCTAAACGGAATAGTATTTTGTGGAGAATGGCCTACAACAATTTATTATTAACAGCTGAATAACATACTATTAGTACTTATTTTGCAATGTTTGTCCTTTGTTTACGCCTTTGTTTCAATAAATTGCAATTAGCTTTAACATTTGGCATTTGGCGACAGCACGTCGGCTGGTCTTTGTTTCATGTAACATATTTTATTGACAATCAATCAATATCTTTTACATTTTTGTTGCAAGCTCCACACGCGTCAATTGTTAAGTGAGGCACTAATTGTTATTGTCATTTAAGAAATGTAAAGTTTTTAGCCTAATGCGCACTATTATTATTTTGAATTTGTTTTCCTTAGCTTTTGCTAGACATAATACAAACATGAAGCGCTTAGCACTCGCCTAGGCATAATATAATATTATTACGATTTCCCCATTAGATGTACGCTGCGATACGAGAATTAATTTGTTATTGTTAAATAGTTTTCAATCTAAATAAATACTAGTCAAATTGTTATGCAAGGCGAAAAAATGCGGCGAAGGCGCTTCTAGTAATTATAGACATTACAAATAAACAAAAAGGGAAAAACAAAAACAAAAACAATAGCAAAAGAAATACAAAAAAAGGAAAAAAAAAAAAAAAAAACATGCATGCATGCGATGACAGTTGTTCGCCAAGATGATGCGAATAATTTAATCACATCAAGTATACGCCCAGTTGCTTTGCCTCTTTTATAATAGGCATTAGCCATTACATTACATACGAGCACGTATCAATTAAATATCAATCATACGCACTGTGTACAAAATAATTGTTTATGTCTCATACATACTATGCAGATGCATACGTATATATATTGTATATACAAACGTATATTTTTTGTTTTTAGCAATTTGGCATTTCTCAAAAATGCTATTGTTGTTATTCGACCCCGCTTTCAATCATTACTTTTGTATTGTATAATTAGCTAACAATAATAAAATACAATTAAATATTTTATTTAAATCGAAAATACACGAGTTTTAAAAGATTGCCTGCGGTAATCCTATATGATGCTAGTGTATGGTATACGATTAAAATCTATTTTCACTAATTATATATTTGGCTTTTGTATTCTGTATATTATAATAGATAGTAAATAAATGTTATTATTAACATAACGTAACATTAGAAATTAATTAGCTCAATTTCAGTTTTGATTTCCTAAATTCACTTGTAATCTTCCTTTGAACTTTTCTCAAAACTGTTATAATATTATAATTAAAAAATGAAACTTTAAAGAGAAACTCAAGAAATCACTATGGAAAATATTTATATTTGTTATTCATTTTGATTCTATTTTCGATTAAATAGAAATGTAAAAAACGAACTAAAATCAATCTCAGGTACCCTATAAAGTTTCAATCATTGGTCAAAATTATCTTCATATCAATCAGTGACTGGAACATGTTTGTTTTGTGTTAAAAATGTTGTTATTTACTTTGTTAATTCTCGTGGTTTTTAAATATTTATTTTTTTTTTACTAGAACTAAAAAACTTATACAATAATTTATGTGTGTTTGTATTTTCTACGATGCCAGTTGTTATTATTTTTGTTAGTTTTTGGCATTTAATTTTATTACACAATTTGTGGGGCACTCATCATATGATTTTGATTATTGATATCAGCGAAAAAAAGGCAAAAAAAGAAACAAAATAAAAACAAAAACAAAAACAAAAAGGAAAATAAATAGAAAAAGAAAAACATGTTTGTTTTTTGATTTGTTATAGTTGTTGTTGTTTTTCTTCATGTTGTTTATGTTCATTCATATTGCGCGTTTATTTATTTAATTGATTTGAACTCTTATGCTAATTTGTTGGCATTTAGTCGCATTTTTTTTTTGTGATATTATAACACTTTTTATTATCGTATATACAGATTGATACCCTTTACAAAAGTATACGAATATTAGTATAAATAAAAAAAAGGTAAAACAAAAAGTTTAGATACCGAAAAATTAAAAAATTAATATTAAATTAGAAAATATTTATTGCATGATGGTACAGGGTATTTGTTAGTTGAGCATCGATACTTCTATTTGACAATGCATAATGTGTCTAAAATAATATTTATCACATTGATATCTACATAGTATAATCGAAATATAAAACTATCTAAATGATCTATACTATGTGTATATACACACTGCTAAATACGAATTCATACTGTTATATATATATTTTATCAGCTGGTTCTATACTATGTATATACATATAAATATGTATGTATGTATGTATTATATATAAAATAATAAGAAAATCACGCATCCACCACCATGACCTTAACGTGTTTGAATTTTGGTTTGGTTTGGCCAATTGCAGATTTCTACTAAAAAGTGATGACAATTGCGGTTCACTCCGCGCCCTGTGTGCCTTCTGTCGTGACATAATCGTCAATGCGATTAGGCCAATAAATTTGCATTAAAACACAAAGAAGAAGGGGCAAAAGAAATGAGCAATTTTTTAATAAAAACATACAAAAAAAAAAAAGTAAAATAAATAAACGAACACTTTGGTCAAAAGTGAAAAGTCAAAGAAATTCCGAAATTTGCTGAACAAAAACAAAAAGAAGAAAAACAAGAAGAAGAAGAAACAAATAATAAAGTAAAAACGAAAACATAACATAGATAAAGACGTGACATAAGAAAGGTCGAACGCCATTGTCAGCGTACGGCCAAGAGACCCCTCCAGCCCCCTTAGCCCCGTTAACCCCATAAGCCCGCTAGCTCGCAGATCCACAGATTTAAAGAATGGACCGTCATTCATTTATAATTTCAGCTTTTGGATTATTTTCTGCGATATTATGCTTTTTTTCTCGTTTTTTTCGTTTTTTTCTTTGCCAATGCTGATGGCCAAGTCCAAAGCCAAAGCGAAAGTTTTGCTTCTTATTTTATTACTTTTATTTTTCTTTAGTTTTTTGTCTTGTGTGTGTGTGTGTTTTTTTTTTGTTTTTTTTTTTGGCCAACTTCTTATTTAACTTGGCTTCGTTTTCACTTGGTCATGTAGCCGTTGTTTTTGTTGTTGTTTTGATTGAACGTGCCGCAATTCAAAACCTGAACAATATGCTTAAAAATAAACCTTACACATACATACATACATATATACATATATAAATACATCATATAAGAAAAAGTATTTTTATATTATGAAGAGAAAAAGAAATATATTAATATAAATATGTACTTTATGTGTATATATGCAGTTAGTATAAATATGTACAATATATATGTATGTATCTATATATGTGTGTGTATGTGTATGTGTGTTAATAATATATTTTTAAATACAATCATATCTATTATGTGGCCACATAAATCATTAACATTTTGATAAATTGGCTGGTTGAATTGCGAAAAGCGATCGCAAATGTCCAGATAATATCAGAACTGTCTAATGTTTGTACAATAAATAAATATACATATTGTACAATATATATAAATATATTCTATATAAAACGTTTAGGTACTATCAAATGTCAGTGACAGATTAATAAACAATTTACTATTAAAATTACAATTACATTTTGAAGCTTGAATTGTTGCTTTGAATTTGAACAAGTTTTATTTGGTTTTCAACTCAAGCGAAAATTATTTTATATTTGTTTAAACGACTTTTCATTGCTTAAACAGTCAGACAATTTTATTTATTAACTTAAATTATTTAGTTGCTTTTAAAGAAAATCATAAAAAATATACTATATGCTCTTTCGACGTTTAACTTAAATCGCTGTTAAAGCTATGTTCTAGACTACATATAACCATCCGATTTCATCCAAAATCTTATAGTAAGTACATATAATATTCATATTATAATTCTGTAGAGACAAAACGTTTCTCGATTTAATTTCGATACAAATCTTGTAAGACAAAATGTAGAAGCGGACAGAGATACAGATAGAACAGATAGAGATAGAGAGTGAACGGAAGAAAGGGGTAATAAATCAATAACATTCAGTTAGTGAAATTATATAGCATATTTAAAGGTCGTTGTTATTGTTGTTGGTATTCTTCATTTATTTTGCACATAGTTTCATCAACTGATTGACTGATTGACTGACTGATTGACCGATATCGGCCAAAGAGTCGCACAACTTTCTTCGTCTGGCCAACACAAGGGCTAACAGAGACAACAAGTTTTTATTTGTTTTTTTTTTTTTTTTTGGTAGTTTTGCTGTTGCTTTTTTCTTTATTTATTTGTATTTTGTTTGTTTTTTTTTTTTGTATTTATTTTGAGACTTTCATTTGAATGCGAAATGCAAACAAAACTCACGCGTTTATGCCGCAGCAGAGTGTGAGTTTGAGTTTGGCTTTTGCCTTTTGCCACTGTTTGAATACTGCGCTCAAGTGTTATACAAGTGGCAACATGCCCCTAATTAACTGTGACCAATTTGGCCAAGCAAAACGGCAACAAATTGCCCAGCGATCTTAGGTAATACTATATGGTAGTATCTAAACCAAAACGAGATTCAAGGGTCCAGTCGTCAGGCCACACAGTTGACCAGCTAGCTTAATAATCAATGAAAAGGCCAAAATAAAAATACGTTTATAATCAGCACCGGCCGGTATGAAGACGCAGATAAAGATAGCCGCGTGTCGAGTTCTAAATTTTAAATGGACTTTAAAAAGAAAATGATGTGAGAAAATATTTAAATATTTGTATTGGACATTAGATTAATATTATATACATATATGTATGTAACTGCCCGAGGAACATTAATGACTTTGATTTGATTTGAATTGGATTTTAACAATTGATGTAAAATGTCTTTTTGATGTTTTTATTCAATATTGTTTTATATTTTAATTGCTTTCTTTTTTTCCTCTGATTATTTCAAAGTATTTCCCATTGGTTGAATCGTGTTGACTCGTGTCACGATGTCAGTCCTAGCGATGAGTTATTGCTCAAAGTGTATGCGATATTTTCAATTGTTAACACGTTTTCACGCGCACATAATTGCAACATACATGTACATATATACATACATATACTCACACACATACATACACATCGAGTGCTAAATAGAAACGGTGTGTTTATTGTTGTTATTAGTACTAGAGTCACATTATTTTTATTTTTAATTTATTTTAATTTTTATTATTATTTATTTCCATTTTTTTTCTATTTGGGAGTGGAGGAGCTAATTAAAGATACTTTTACTCTCGTGAACAAAAAATATTGCTCAGCTAAATGTTGGCGGTTGCTTGTTACAAACTAAATGAAAATACGACATAAACAAACATACAAAATATTGTATAATAAACATATAGTATTATATATACATATATATATTTATTATGTATTTGTATTTGTACATATTATGTATTTGTTTATATGTAAATGCTCATAAATCGTTGTCTATGTTTGTAAACGCGTATGTTTGTGTGAAATTTATTTATTTATTTCTTAAATTTAGTCACAACAGCAGCCGCAGCAGCCACAGCAAACGAATTAACTTAATAAAAATTTCATAGATATAAAGCAACAACTATCGTATTGTATTATTATTATTATTATTATATGTTAAAACTAAGCATATTACAATTTTCGCCGATTCCAAACGGTGAAGCTATGGAAAATCGGCAAAGTGTGGGATGAAAACCTTGATTTTAACATTATTTTTTTTATTTATTTATTTTGTGTTTTCTTTTTATTTTATAAACTGCAAATTTGTTTATATACTTTTCAAATGTATACGAAAAAATTAAACTCGATCAAATTTGAGATGAAAATTCAATTTAATTGTTATGAATTTACATACATCTGTTACATCGTTGTCATATATTTATATAATTATGTTAATATATTTACTGTCAATGTAGGTTAACAGGCAAATGTTAATAGCTCCTACTGTCACTTAGTAAACATTTGCGCTAATTTGGCTTGACGCAACCTGTAAAGCGACATAAATTCAAACTTTCGAATAGGCTTTTAAATATTTCATATATTTTTCTTTTTATTTGTTTGTTTATTTGTTTGTTTGTTGGTTTGTTGGTTTGTTTTGATGTCCCACTTCTGCTGACATTTCATTCACAAGATTTCAAATAATTGTTCTGACACGCCATAAACAGAAAAATTCGCAAACAGCTTTTTCCGTGCAAATTTTATAATGTTCTATTTGTATGTGCACGTATGTATGTATTTATTTATATATGTACATATGCACATGATGCATACATACATACATAAATTAGTTGTTGTTGCTGTTGTTGTTGCTGTTGCTGTCGTTGCTATTGCTGTTTGTTCGTTGTGGCTTTTGAGGGTTTTGTGCGCCAACTTGTTGATTTGCACACTCATCCGTGCGTCGTGTGACAAACATAATAAATGCAACAAATGTCTTCCCATTCGAAATAAATTGCGCACATTTGTATTGCACTATTTATTTAACAATTTTAATACCTTCTCAAGATAATAATAATTATTAATTATTACGCTGCCTCATCATCAGGTTTACATGCGTCCGAGCCAAATTAACAATTAATATCAATCTCCAATTACCAACCAAGATTATTCATTATTATTGAAAATATACCCTACATATATATATCCATTATGTATGTATATATGTATGTATGTATGTATGTATATTATATTGTATATATACATACATAGTATTATACTATTTAATTTGTTTTTCAAGCCATTTTTTTGTGGCCTGTTTACTTTCTTATCATGTAATTTTCCGTCTCAGCCTTTCACTTTATTTTATAATACAATTTTAGTCTCTATCTCTCTCCGTCTCTCTTTCGCTTTTGCCCTTTCTCACTCTTTACGTCTTTGGCTTTCGGCCACGTTCATGTTCATTTCGCTTTATTTCTTATTTCTTATGTATTTTCATTGTATTTACTTATGCTTTTTACAAGTGCAATTGAGGTTACTTTCTATTTAAAATTAAATAAATAAATAAATACGCATGCAAATAGAGCCAAAGCCAATGTACAATGTTTAATTTTTTTTGTCTTTTATGTCTTTCTTTTTTGTGTTGTTTTTGTTTTTGGCTTTTTATTTTGTTTCATTTTTCGCACAGCTGCCGGCATGCATCAAAATTTGCCATCAGTTGTTGCCCTTGCTCTAAGCATTCATGTAGAACCGATAAATACTTATTTGGCAGATAGAAGATAGAGATACATATACAGATAAAAAGATACAGATACAGATAAAAATGTTTCTGTATACATATTAAAAATGATACACATATCTATATTTGTAGATACATATAGATTTTATGTAGACAAGATACAAAGATAAAGATAACGATCGCAAATTTTTACAGATACATATACAAAAACAGCTAGAAATTAATTCATAAATACAGAAGCATTTACAGATACACATACAGATACAGATACAAATAGTTTTGCTTATAACTTTCTGTGTTTATACTACTTTGGCCTCTGTATGTTTGTCTTGTTGTTTTGTGTTGTTGTTTTTTTGCCACTTGTCTGATTATTTGTCCGTCCGTCTGTCTGTCTGTCTCTTTGGTTTTGTTTGTTGTTTATTTTTATAAATTGTACGCTCATTTGTATTACTTTGATTACTTTTTGCCGTTTAGCCGTTTGTCGCTTGCCCGTTGTGCACAAATAAATCATTGCGGTTGCGGTTCGTACTATTTATGTATGTTATGAATACATGTATATATAATACCATATATATATATATGGAATGTATGTATGAATGTGCTCGAAAGAAATACATATGCATCTGCCCCCATGTCGCCTAAAATACCCAATCACATCTACATACACGCTTTTCTATATGAAATGTGTATAAAAATGAAAAGCTAAGGAAAAATGAAATGAGAAAAAGAAAACTTCGGACGACAGCAACACAACAAACATAAATATAAACGACAATGTATTTAACATTTTGTAGTGTTATTTATGCTGATATTATAAAATTCATATACATATACATATACATGCATATTATTATTATTATAATAATAATTATACGTATTTCATAAAATCACATGTGGAATAACAAAAAATATATTGCGTATACTATTTTGTATGAATGAATATGAAATTTTTGGCACTCGAAACCAAAATGCTGAAGCGTACCAAAACAAAATACGCTGATAAACTGACACTAAAGCAGAAGGAACGACAACAAGAAGAACATAAACATTTACACAAAAGCAGAGCATGAAATCATTTTGTCATGAGCAAAAATCAAAACAACATTTCTTACGTATTGTTCAATAAATATAATACATAATACATAATAGTATTCACCACCTGACAAATAATCGTATTGCCGTAGGCGTTACAATTTCAAAAATATATTATATAATACATACATACATGTATTCACAAACTATCATATATGATGTACCTATATATACTTATCTAGGTCGGCTATAGATGATATTTACCAACCTGCCCAACCAGACTTCCGATCAAGATCTGCTTAAAATAAGTTATAGATTTTTTCTTCTTTCTTCTAATACTTCGATCTTTATGTGGAAAGCAACATAAATCTGTGAAAAAAACAAAATAGAAAAGGAGTTTAATATTTATAAAATATTAATTAATGAACTTAAAATTGCTTTGCATCGCATGATAGTTAATTAAACTGTTCTGTAAATATTAGTTAAACGAAATGCATTGTTAAATGTTATTAACAATTTAATTGCAGCTTGTCGTAGTTAGGTATTGTTTATTTATCATTAGCTTCTCTTTACAAATGTGCGCTTAAGTACATATTTTCATTAAATTATTGTTGCTGTTATCATTTAATAATAATCATTATTATTATTAAGTATATGCCAAAATAGATGATCGACATCAGAGGGTGATGTGACAAGGCAGCACATGAAAAAATGGCGTGAAAAATGTCTAAAATGCCTCAGATGCAATTTTGTATTTTTTTTTTTAATTTAATAATCAGAAATTTTAATAAAATATTGTATTTAAATGTTTTGAAGTTTTAAAAGTATTGCATACTAAATCTATGAATGTTTCCAGGGTATTCTGCTAGTCACGCACTTTTTGTTAGCATTTCATTAAATTTGTTCAATTAGTTGCAAGATTCTGTGTAAACACAACATCTCATAATGTTTGAAATTAATAACAATTGTGAATGATATGCCGACTATTTGCCACTTCTTCAAGTATTTTCCCCTTTTCTCACCGCATTACCCATTACCCATTACC
>JBAMCR010000646.1:0-13740 GCA_037075045.1 Mulgravea parasiatica
AGATACAGATACAGATACAGATACAGATACAGATACAGATACAGATACAGATACGACTATAGAAACCATCACGATTATCTTTCTTTGTCTCTCGCTCTTTCGCTTTCTCACTCTTTCGCTTTCGCTTTCTCTGTCTTATCTCTTTATCGCAATATATTGGTGATTGTGTTTCTCTTTCTCTTCCTTTTTTGTTTTTTTTGGTTACGCTGTTTTATTACCTTCGATTTATTTTCCCGTTAACAGAAGCAAACTCTGTCACATTTGCATATTGTATTGGATAAACGCTTTCAAGAGTTTTACAACAAATGTTAAAGTGACAAAAAGCGTTAAGACGTTGTTAACATTCTTAATTAAAAAAAAAAAAAAAAAATGTAATTAAAACCATTAAAATAACAATTAAATTACTTGTGGACAAAGTGAGATTAATTTGCATCATAGAATGTAAATAAATTAAATTAAATAAAAATTTCTTTAATTTACAATAATTCAAATGTCATAGATAATATTTATAAATAATAGAAAAAGTTAAGTAATCGTATATTATAATGAAAAAACTAAATGCAATAAACTTAATAAATTGTATTTAAGAAAACAATTAATTACAATAATTACAATAATTACACAATTATATTAAAGTATTGTAATTTTTTTAATTATGATGATTTCGTGACTTGAAGTCAGAAATTGTTAATTTGCGATAGAATAAATACTACACTACGATATATTGCACAATACATAGTAATACATAATATACCTATATATTTATTGCACTATATATATGTATGTGTATGTATTCATGTATGCATTACATAAACGGTAATCGCTTTAACATACATAGCTATAGCCAAATATCTTTTGAAAATCAAATTGAATGCCAGCAGCCATGGTTAAGTGGGCAAATTGGTCCATTGTTCCAAATGCTAGCTCATTCAATTGGTATTGATTTGGACTAATCTCAGGAATAACATACGCATGCATATGTATGTATGCATGTGCGAGTATGTATGTGTGTGTGTGTGTGTGTATTGTCCGTCCATTTACTTAGTTTATTGCTTCAATTATGCATGAATATACGAGTGTATTCACATAATGCTCCGATTGCATTCACGTACCCAAACAGAACAAAGGTGCGAACAAAATCCATTCAGAGTGCTTGCCCTCTCCCTCTTTTACTCTCTCTCTCTCTCTCTCTCTCTCTCTCTCTGTTTCCCTCTCTCTCTCTGTTTCTCTTTCACACATAGTGCAATTGATGTACTCATACGGGTTGATGATTACGCAGCTCATATTCGCATGTGCACATACATATGTATGTGTATGTATGCGTGTGTGTGTATGTGTGTGTGTGTATGTGTGTATGTAGATACATGTGCACATGCACAATCAATAAATGCACAAATCTATAAATACCCATCTAAATAACATTTTCATATGTATGTGTATGTAAGTGCTTGTATGTGTATTTATGTGTATGTATACGCATTCATAAAGCAAACATAACACCAGTTTCTGTGTGTATGTGTGTGTGTGTGTGTGTGTGTATGTAAGCTCATATGTTTCTAGGTTTAAGTACTCGTACACGATTCCACATGTGAAATTCTATTGAAGCAATTGTTGATTACGCGTATTCATAGTATTCACAGTTGAATCTATCCAGACTCAGAACATTCATTATTCACACAACGAATGCAACTGCTGAAGTTACTACACGGCTATTAATGTATTCGCCCGCCTTTTAGTCTTAGTAATTAGTTAATCGTCATCTGTGCTGTGGGAATTCTAAAGTGAATGCACCTACACTCACACTCGTATTCATATTCGCACTCACAACTGCACAACTGCGAATCTCACCTAAGCGTTTTGTAAACATTTATTGTTAATGCTTGTAGAGACCCGGTCGACGATAACGTCATAACGATCTATCATTATTTGTTGCTTTTATGACATGAAACTTGCTGCAAAACACACACATACACACGCATACACACACACACACACACACACACACACATACACACCGCATACACTAAATAAACATATTTTATTTATTTACACGACCCAGTAGATACCCAGCAGCAATTTGAAAAGAAATTCGCTTAGAAAGTATCTAGATACAATTAACAATTTGTTATCCAACACCAAAAATGCTTGTGGTGTATACGACCCTATTTAGTTCTCTATTTGCCTGCAGGGTATTTTAGATAGTAAACATTACAATCAAAAAAAAAAAGGAAAAAAAAATGGAAAGAAAAAATCAATAAACCAAAAAAACGCAAACAGCTAAAGCTAAAGCAAAAGCAAACGCAAAAGCAAAAACTCAAACTAACGAATTAATTAAGTTTGGCTGATGATTGTGATGAAGCAACCCTCGCAAAAAAGGCAAAAACAAAAAAAATATCATTTCGCACAATCTGACTGAACGAAACTAAACTAAACATTTCAATACATTTTGTTTTTCTAAATAAAATAACTCGTAAAATACAAATAAAATAATAACAACAAAAAAAAAAACACAAAGCGCAAAGTTAATTTTATACTAAAGTATTTACGAGTATCTACAAGATACTTAGGGTATTCCGTTGTATCTATTAGGAGATCATTTGGAAACTGTATTTTAATGCCGTTTTTATGGCTTCCAGAATTAATGCTTTTTTTTTGTCGAATTTTTTTTAAATCTTTTTCGACACATTGAAAATTAATAAGAGTTTTCCTTCTGAAGTAAATTTGTACAAATGAACGGTAAATGGTAAACAATAATAAAATGTAGTTTTATATAGAAGATAGAAAAAAAGAAAAGAATGAAAAAAGAAATCAGAAAATATCAAAAACAACAACAGAAAAATCAATTGCCAATAAAATGTCAAAATAACAAAAAAAAAAAGAAAACAATAAAATAATACATAAATAAAAAGAAAAAAAAAACGCTTTAATATGCATACCAAATGTATCAAGTACATATATACTATATACGTATATATATTTATATTGTGTGATATATTTTTATATATTCTAAAATTGGATGCGGCCCACAGTGTCCAGCAGATTACCCTTGCTGTGACCTTGATCAGGGCACGACCGGCTACAGATTAAGACATTTTTTCAATAAACAAAAATGTAAACTTAACCAAATATATTTTGTGCAAACAAACCAAAAAAAAAAAAAAAAAACAAAGCAACGAATAATTAAACAAAAAAAAAAATAATAATAATAATAATAACAGTTTTGCGAAAATTAATTATAAAAGTTTTCTATCTAAAATATAAACAATTTTTCCCTTATCAAATGATCGATAATGAGCAGCTCGTCGGGGGCAGGAAGTGCATTTGTCGTTCGGGTTCGTTTCAGTTCGTTTCGGTTCGTGCTCGACTACGACGATACTCTAACTGTATTACAGCGTAACTGGTGTGTGTGTGTGTGTGTGTGTGTGTGTGTGTGTGTGTGTGTGTGTGTTGGGCAACAAGACGAGGTCGGCTGACGTGACTAGCTGCACATAGCCAGCCGAAGAGCAGCGAGCGTCGCGACGCGTTGCCGGTATTACAAGTGTATGTACATACGTAGCAGAGCTACAGCAACTGGCGGTACAGAGATAGACGGATACGTCATAGCCGAGTCCGTTGATTGCCATCTCAGTCGGTCGGCCAGTCGGTCGGTCCCGGTGCGTATTCGGTTCTCGCGTATGTATATAAAGCGACATGCGGTGCCTGCGTATCGCGCATATTGTAAAAAAGTATCTTTAACGTTGGTTCGTTCGCTCGGCTCAGCTGGTCCAGAACGCGGTTAACAGCAAAGCGCACACACAACAACAACAACAACAACAACAACATGTGGTCCAAGATTGCCATCGGTGGAGCTCTGGCCGTGATGGGGGGCGTACTCTTTGTCAGCGTTGTCGACAATTTCGCCTATGTGGATCGCTCCCTGGACGTGGCCATGCCAAAGACCAAGCGCCGCCTCTCACCCGCCCCAAATGGCAACGGCAATTAGATGTGCCACAAGGATCACAATTTTCGTCAATTTCAAGGTGAAAACTTACTTGTTCGATAAATAATTTAATTCGATTTGATAAAATCCCAATCAAATATCAAATCCAAAATGATCATTTAAACTCATTTAATTGAGGTATTGTTCCTAAATCATTTGCTAATGTTATAAATAGTTATTAATTAAATTATGTTTAAGTAAAATATTGTTTAAGTTATGGCAAAGAGAACAAACATGAAATGAAATGAAATGACAAAAAAACAAAAAAAAAAAACCAACAAACAAGGAATGAATATTGATTTTTCTTGGCACCACAATTTGGTAAACTTGTCTGTGAAGCAGCTGTCAAATAATAAAACCTCCAAATATATATTATACTAAACATAAGTATATACACATACACATACACTACATGTATACGAGTATATTATGTATATATGACAGCGGGGTGGGGGAGTAAGGTTGCAGGTCGGTTATTGCCTTTTGGCATGTTCGTAATGTCTGTCAGCCGAATACTACCAAAACGAACATGACTTGTCCAAGAGCTCTCATAATAAATATATCTAAACAAACATTTCAGTGTTCGGTGTTCGGTGTTCGGTTTTCGGTTTTATCCATTTCGAAGATACTTGCGAGTTTTGTGAATGGCTAAAAGGCTATTTATTTGATTTCGAAAAAACAGCAAAAGAAAAAAAACCAAAAACCAAAAATGAAAATAAATAAATAAAAAAAATTGATTTACGCTGACTCAGGCGCTGCTTTGTGAGTTTCATTGAGAGAGAGAGAGAGAGAGAGAGAGCCACCGTGGCTCAACTTACTGAAGGGTCGGCCACTGTCCCCACTCTCCCCCCCCCCCCCACCTCGCTTACCGTCTCTAGCAAGCTATCCCTCCTCAGCCAAAGACGCCTCTGTGAAATCGACAAAAATCTGTGGGCACACTAAAAATGACTGGCAAGCCGCAAATACTTTGTCAGGATCAAGTTGACACTCGTTTTGGTCCTTGGTCGGTCCTAAGCTCCGACAGCCAACTGATGGTTTGTGGCCACCGTTGGCCCATTCTGGGGCACCACCGTTGAGCTGTGGGCTCCACATGGGCCGTGGCACGCATTTGACACTCTTTTTGCCTTTGTTTTGGCTTTTTCCCCTCTTTAGTTTCTTTTGTTTTCTTGCTGTTGCTTTGAACATGGACACAAATCCAAATACAAACATGCACGCACACAGATACACAGATACATAGATACATACACAGACATGCCTATTACCCAATAGCTTTTTATCATACGAGCAGATGCGTGCGTGTGGAGGCATTTTGCCCGAACAGATTGCTGAAGATTTGATTTCTGGTCAGTTCCACCCAAGTTGTCCAAAGCTCCAACGCTCCAATGCTCCAATGCGCCACAATGGTCCAATGGCCGGCACAATTGTTAATCTAATGAAAGATGACGTTCCGTAGCAGCATCAAGGATCAAGGATCAAGGATCCATCCTCAATAGCCTCGAGTATACTGTTACCGTTATCTGTTTGCCAATCATCCATCATTCCCGGCTCGGTTTTTTGGGGGGGGGGGGCCGTAATGAACAGGCGGCACATTAAGTGGCCTGTATGAAAGTATCAGAAGCATCATTAGTTTGGACAAGTATTTGGCCAAAACTTGAGTTAACCAACTACTAAATATTTCACCTGGCCAAAGTTCAATCGCTCGTTTCGTGTCGGATTATCGAAATATATATATATGCAACAATTTTTGACTTTACATTCGCCTCTGCTTATCAAATTGGCCACGCCCAGTTTACAGTTCTCTGTCTGTACGGTCCGTCCAATTGTCGCGATTCGACCAATAAAATTTGATTAGCACGAACCACAGTGCAAAATCCTTTAGGGCTCAAGTTGAGGCTGGCCAAAGGGCCAGCAATATGAGAATTTATGTTTGCCACACAGATTCAGATTCAGATTCACAATCAACACACACACATACACACACACACACACACACACACACTCACGCACGATGCCCACCAATATTCTTGAGTGGGGGGGCGGGGGTCAGGATCAGGGGGCACTAGGAGAAATGGGAGAAAAGTGTGTGGGGCAGACATGAGTATTGTATATTCATGGGCCAGTCAGCAAGTTGGCCAGGGGCAGCAGGGGGGGAGGTGGCCTGGCCGAGAGGGCGAGCCAGCCAACTTGGGTTAATTTACATTATAAACTTTGAATATTTTATTGTTTGTCTAGGAAAGGACACAGCTGGCGGCACAGCAGCTCGAGAGTGCCGCCATGGATGCGGGATTGCAGTATCAGGCTCTGCTGTGTGTGTGTCCGAGTGTCCATGCCTCCAAGTATGTGTGTGTGTGTAAGTGTGGGCGTATGGGTGTGTGGGTGTGTGGGCAAGAAAATGGACGTGGGCATGGCTAGGCCTTTAAGCTTCGATAGTGGCATTGCGGCATAAGCTCCAAGCCAACCACATTTATTGACACTTTGAGATGCACATACACTCTACCACACATACACTCACCCGTGCACACACATACACAATTACAAATATACAAATGATGTGAGGCATGCGACTGTGGTCAGGAGTAGACTAGGATCGTCGGGACGTCAGAACGTCAGAATGTCGGTATTCTGATTTAATGACAACATAAACATTTTTGTGCAAATTATGAGATTGCTGTCCGTCCAGGCACAAGTCCGTACCTATTCATTAGCCAACGCTTTCATTCCCCTCCTCCTCGTCGTCGTCCTCGTCCTCATCCTCATTCTGATTGTGCTGTAGCATTGGTGTTGCTGCTGGTGGTGGTCCTTGTCTTCGTCCTTGTGTTCGTCCAGCTTGGGTTGCTCGTTGTCATCATCAGCATTAACATTAACATTGCCATTGGCTGCTCCAGCTGCTCCTCTTGCTTCTGCCCTTGCTACTGCTCCTGCTCCGACTGCTTGTTAAGCTTTTAAGCATCAAGTTACTAAATAATTAAACAATTTTCCGTTGCCAGCTCGTAAACCAAATCAACCGCAATTTTCTGGGGCTCTTCACAGAGAAGGTCCTGTGCCCAATGGGTGGGCCTACAGGTGCCGTTGGAGAGAGAAAGAGAGAGAGGAGTTGATGGGGGACAGGCGTAGGTCCCGTTAGGGAACAGCAACAGATATTGCAGCCAACTGAAAATTTGAAATTGAAAATGGATATGGATATGGATATGGATATGGATATGGGTATGGATATCGATAAGGATATGGAAATAAAACTAAATATGTAAATGAAAATGGAACTAGATATGGAAATGGAAAATAAAAAATGAAAATGGAAATGGAAATGGAGCTGCTAATCGATAAAACGGCGAATGTTGTTAACTTATCTCGTTTGGGTTGCTTTTTCGGCCATATGCCACATAATCAGTTTGGCGAAAGAGCCTCGAAACACACTCACCGGGTATGCTCGACCGCAGAATACTCTTGCTCACAAAAGTATAATAATTTTATTGAATTTTTAATATACATATAGGTACTCGTATATACTTCAAGTGCTGTTATTACAGGGTATCTTTGACTAGTGAAGTATGCTCGTATACTCGTAAAATATCGGATGATTGTTACGCAGCGCTCTCTAATTTATGTTTATTCCATCTCATGTGCTATATACTTATATAGTGTACTATATACGATATCCTATATCTTTTATATCTTCTACTCACTTCCTTCTAAGTATATGTGGCTTTTCTTTGGCATTTTCCCACTTTCCACTTAGCTGGAAAAACTCTACTTTATTGGTTTCTTACGTTTCTTTGGCATTTTTGCCGTTGTAGCTGGCGGCACGTTTGATGAAATTTTTGTGTAATAAGCCCCAACACCCTTTTGCCTTATGTCCTCCCTTTGGGGGGGCAGGGCTTCTCTTGCTTGGGAGACTGAGTAATAAAAATATGAGACAATTTAAGCTGCACACACAAACTTGCTCTCTCTCTCTCTCTCTCTCTCACTATCTCTTTCTCTCCGAATCTTTGTCCTTTATTATCGCTCTATCTGCGCTTTGTTTTCTGTTTTAATCCCAGAAACATGCAGTGCACGTGACCAAGTTGAACATGAAAAAAAAGGCAACTAAATTTTCCACACCTTTCCACCTGACCAAAAGAAATAAATAATTTATAAATTTTGCTTACGCAAAGATTAACAAAGGATTTCACCGCCTTCCTATTTTATTTTATTTTATTTTTTTATTTTATTTTTTTTTTGCTGTTGTTTTCATCGTCAACTATGAATCCCATAGCTCCTCCGGACCCCTCCCCCCTTCCATGACAAGTATTACACGAGAAAACTCATTTTAAGAAATGGCTCTTATCATTGCCTTCGCATCGAAATTAGCCTAAGAAAAGTGGAGTGAAATGTTTGGAAATGCATGAACTTTTCGCATAATAAATTATAATGCAAATCCGTTCTTAAGATCACAGCAACAACAAAAACAACAACATTCGAGGAAAAAAGCGGGCATTTAACGTGGCTCGAGCTTTGCTCGGAATTTTTGTTTTTGCTCCTCCATTTAAAATGATAAAAATCGCAAAGCATTTTTGCCCGGACCGCAATCGACAATGACAAAATGCCCAAAAACATATACATACATATTGCACATACATAAACACATACACATACACATACACATACACATACACATACACATTCATATAAATATTTGTTGTTAAAAACAAACTTATATTTGTTTTTTTATATGGCGATCCAAGCTGCCCGCCTTTCTATTGGAAATTCAGATACTTAAGCGGGCAATTTGTAACGCTTTTCATTCACCAATCAATCAATCGAAAAATCGCACAGATATTCCATATAATTCCCATATACTAGTATTAATCTATTCCCATCTATTTCTTGTAACATTTTCGTTTTGTTTGTTGCTGTTGTTGTTGTTATTGTTATTGTTTTTTGTTTGTTGTTTTTTTGAGCTGCCTTTGGAAGAGTTCTAATTGACATGACCCTCAAACGTAACTCTGTGCTTGACATGGATTGATGAGCATTTCTCAATCGAGCACACTAACTACTCGTCTCACTCGTTGTGGCAACATTACATTAGAAATTACATTATAAAGAAATTGCCTTTATTATTTTTGATTTGTTGCTAAAATAAAACACAAAAATTTTGAATGTAATCAAATTTTGAAGTGTTTATTTTGCCCAATTTATTATTTTCACCCTAAGGACTTTTATGCAGGACTTGACAGCTTTGAAAATTAAATGATTCCGCTTAAAATTAACAGAAAAAAAATTGATTTTCTTTTTTTTTTGTTTTGTAAATGGTTTAAAACATTATAAAATATCATTTTTAATTTTTTTTAATTTTAATTTTCACAAAAGTATTTTTTTTCGGTCTGTTAATTTTGCAAATTGTTTAATAACTTTTTTAACACACTGTATGTATAATGATTCGTCTCACACACGATAAGTTTTGTTTACAAATCGTTTTGTATAATTTAGCTAGAATGTGCGAAAAAAAATAATTATTATTAAATTTGTTACTTGTTTTGTAAGTAAAATAGATAAAAAAAAGAAAACAAATTTGTGATTTTACAAGTAAAAGAGAACTTGCTTTTTAATTGTTTTTTTTTTTGTAACTAAATTAAATTTAAATAGATTAAATTTCCAATTTATTCAATTTGTGTTTTATTTCTTTGCAGAGAGATGGCAACTTGAAAATAGACTTCATCTGTGTATTAATGTATATGGTACAAAATTGATAATAAATATAAATTATTAATATTAAAATAGTTTTATTAACCATTTATGTTATACTATATCTTGTAGGATAATACCAATTGTAATCGTGCAGCGCAATAAAAATAAAAAAAAACAAAAACCAACTTGATCTTCATTGCAGTTAAATAAATAAAAAATTTCAAACTTTTGTCAGATGATAAGGAAACTGGAGCCAAGTGAACAGAGTTAGAAATGATAAAAGTTGGCCACATAAAGCGAGACGTGCATTAGGCCCTGGTGTTAGCCATGTCCTTTAGCTGCTCGTCCTTGTGCCTTGTGCCTTGTGCCTTGTGCCTGCTCTGGCTCTGCTTGCAATAATAATGCTAAATAATAAAAACGCGCCAAAGTCAGATGAAGAAATGTTAATGTTGCCACGACAGAAACTGGTCAAAACAATATAAATGCAAATGCAGCCCGACGATGTCAACGTCGACGTCGACGTCAGCGTCAACGTTGACTGCGTTGCGTCGTGTTGCGTTGTTGCTAAGCGACAAGCTCCCTGAAACGCATTTTAATCAGCTGATGGGGAATGCGCCCTGATCTCCTTATCACTGGCCGGGGGCGTGGCAACTGGCGACATCGTGGCCTGCATCGCAAATGCGTTCGGTTTATGGCCAATAACACGGTTACTACCTCAAATTGGAAAGGAGCAGCAACATGGTCAACTTGGAAGGCTCTCTCCTACCTGTTGCACTGCACAATATCTAAACAATTTGAAGTATATAGATATATAGCATATACCATATGCTGATGCACTCGCCTTAGATAAAATTCGTGAAGAGAATGAGCTGTTCCTGCTGATCGGCTAATTAAAATATAGATAAGGTAACAGATGTTCTCCATTTTTGCTTTTGCCACTGGCTCCATCTATTGTTGGCAATTAGCAATTGGCTTTGACTCACTTTTTGGTCTCCTGTTGTTGCTTTGTGTTCTCTCGTGCCTTTGTCAATTTTTGGATAGAAAATTTGCATTTTCATTTTGGAAGGCGGCCGCCTGCAGCGACGTCTGTGGCAGCCGCTGTTAAATGATAATGAATTGCCAAAATCGCAATGCAAACGAAAATTCAATTTGCAAAAATAGCAACAATTGCAAAAACAACAACTGCAACAATAAATAAATTGCACATTTGCCCGACGCCTCTGCAGCTTGCCAGCAAATTGCCATTGATTGGATTTGCCGACGATGCGGGAAGGGGAAATTCTGGCCACTGTAGGCTGCTGTCTCTACTTGTGGCAAAAGGGTGGGGGCGGGTGTGGTGGAGATGGGAGACAAAAGACTTTTGCATGCTTCATTATTTCTGGGGCTAAATTAAAGGATAATAGATTTATATGCTTGCCTGGGCAGACAAAAAGATACAAAGATACGCGAGCAAGTGCGTAGCTTTGTCTGCAAACTGCACATGCACACAAATTTCAACAACACACATATGCACATACATACATATCTATCATATACATATACATATACATATACATACTATGCACATTGCGGCCGTACACATGCTGTGATCCAAGATAAAGATAAAGATACCGACGAGTCGAGTACATGCTGGGAATTTCAAATGCAAAATGCTCCAAAATGAGAAAACTGTTGGCTACTTTAAGCCTATTACGAGTATATAGTAGTACAGAAAGAGCCAACATCAACAGAGGAAACGTATCTATTACCAGCTGATTAACGGAAAGATACCCTAAGTCAACTTAAACAGGCCAATAAAAAAACCAAAACGTTTTTATATTTGATTTAATTGTGTTTGATTAGCTTTCTCAAAAGTATCTTTGAGATAAACAACAACAATTTGACAATCTCGCAATCGGATAATCTGATAATTCAATTGAAAATTGCATCAAACTCTTCTTAGATGATTATTCAATAAGCACAGGGTATTACAGCCAAAAATAACAATATCCAAAGGCCAAACAAGAAAGCGCATTTATGTATCTTATTATTGTTGCTGTTCTTTGTTCTTGTATTTTTTTTTTTGTTTTTGTTTTTGTTTTTTTTCTTTGCCAATGGAATTTTAAACGAAAATCTTTGAAATATGAAAAAATTTCGCTTTGATTTTATAGCTAGCTAACTGGACTAACAACAACAACAACAATAATAATAATAATAATAATAATAATAATAATAATAATAATAATAATAATAATATAAAATAATAATAATAATAATAATAATAATATAATATTAAAAATAATTATACATTTTCTATATTAAAATTAAAAGAGAGAGTGTGTGTTGCAACTGTAAATTTCAGCTAATGAATGAATTAACTTTTATGCTTACACTAAAAAGGATTATATACACTTCTCATATCGTATCCGATTTGTACAAAACTATCGACAACTTTGGAGGAGATACTATTGTATAACTAACTAGAGTAGTATTAGTATTTAAAATGTAGTTGTTGGCTCTGTGAAATGTAATTATGGATGGGTACAACAACAACATTAACAGAGAGAGAGAATGTGAAATTATTTTCTAAAGCGAAATGGATCAAATTCGAATTTCTTGCAAGTTTTGAGTTAGATTTTTTTTTTTGTTTTGCCTTCGAAATAAAACCAAATATTGGTTACTTGGCAAACTGTGTTAGCCACATGCTGCTTAAGTAATTGCCTGTTTCTTGGCCAAAGTCTTGCAAGGTGAAAGTGCGGAAAAGGGGGGAACAAGGACGAGGGGACGGGTACGAAGCATTTGCCCAGACTCAGATACAGACTCAGAGTGCACCTCGGACTCATTAGCTAAGGATCCAACAGCAAACGGACTAAGTAGAGTATATACTATACGTGTATGTGTGTATGTATGTATGTATGTATGTCTGTATGTATGTGTAAGTACAGCGAGTAGAATAAACGAAAGCCAAATGCAGTGTAAATTAAATGAGCTACTTTAAAGGCCAACTCGGCATTGGCCGAAAGTCTGGGCCATGCTGGTCGGCGGGACTGGGTCTTGGACTTGTAACGCGGCTTAACAATCTACTCTATAGTACCGTTACCGTACTGGTCATGGTTGCGGTGAAGTTTTATTGCATAAATTAACTTGGCCAAACACAATTTCGCAATTATTTTGCAATTAATAATTTATGTGCCTGGCCCAGCCCAGCCCGGCACGACCAGGACTGGCCCAACCCGCTGTGGTGCGGTGCGGCTCGACGACCCAGACACAGACACAGAGAATTGGAGAATCAGTGCTGTTGTCGGCAAGAGGTCAAAGGGCAGGCTGAAGAGTTGTCTTCGCCTGCTAGCCAGTTGCTACTCATTATATTCTTCTACCAGTTGGCTGACACAAAAACGAATTAAAAAAAATAGAAATAAAAACATACACACACATATACACAAATATATACATATATATATACTAATATGTATATATATATATGTATGTATATCTAAATGTGTATATACATATATAAAATCGTTCCATCTTCTTTAATGGGCTTTTAAGTGTCGACTTTAAACGCCCACCCGCCTTTCATTATAATAATTTTGATATTCGCGTGCGGTTTTTGGTCCGAGTCAAGTTTTTGCGGTCGAGTTGTTGTCTTGTCATTTCGGTTTGTTGCTGTCCTGTGTCCGTTATTGTTGTTGTAGCTGTCACTTCATTACTGTCACATGATAACTGGCCCCAGTGACTAGCCCTGGTTCGGGCCTTAACCCAAACTGGCCCCCCCCATCCAAACGCCCCTCACAAGCCCCATAAAAAATGAAGGCGACATCGACTTGGCCACAAGGGAACTCATTATATAAAGTCCTGCTAACATGTCGACCCAATTGCCCCTCAACACACACACTCAACCCAATCACACACACACACACATACACAAGCTCATTCTAGCTCTCGCGCTTACTCTAGTTATCGCTATCTCACTCCTTCGACCTATAAAGAGTATCTGAATCTGAGCACATTTTATGCGTCATATGATATTGCATCTGTATCTGTATCTGTATCTGTATCTGTATCTGTATCTGTATCTGTATCTGTATCTATATCTATATCTATATCTATATCTATAT
>JBAMCR010000647.1:0-10000 GCA_037075045.1 Mulgravea parasiatica
ACCATATACCATATACCATATACCATATACCATATACCATATACCATATACCATATATTATATATGTACATTTTTTTTAATTTATATATTTTGTGTATTTAATTTTTGTTTTGTTTTTTTTTTTGTTTTTGTTATTAAAGAGTTCGCTTTGTGATCATGTTGATAATTAACCACATTAATGTGGTTATTGTGGTGCAGTTCTCATTGTGCAGCTGCCACAAACAAGGTGAACACACAAATTCCGGTTCATTAAAACTAGAGAGAAAAACCACAAACAACAACAACAACAACAACAAAACTAAATGAAAAATTTTACGAGTAACAGTTATTTATTTTTTGGTTTTGGTTTTGGTTTTGCTTTTGGGTTTTTTATATTTTTGTTTTTGGTTTTGTTTTTTTTGTTTTTGGTGCTTTACCGTTTTACTGGTTAGTTGTTGGAAAAGCGCTTGGATTGGAAAGTGGTTTTCGCATAGCGGTTGTTGTTATTATTGTTGTTGTTTTAATTTTTGTTGTTGTTGCTGTTTTTGTTTCTGTTTCGTTTTTGTATTATTTTTTTGATTTTATTTTCTCAGGCCAAAAACGCCAATTGATAACTTCAATTTTGCTTTGGCCAACACGTGCAACAAGTGTAGAGTATCGAGGGGAGGGGCGTGTCGATACAAAAGAAAAATTGAAAAGTGAAAACTGCAGCTTATTGTGCGACAATTTTCTTTTCAATTTCATTTGATCGATACGCTCAGACCGGCCTTAATGAATTTGAATTTTTCTTTTTGTTTTTGTTTTTGTTTTTGTTTCTATTTATTTATTGTTTTTGGATTTTTTTTTTGTTGGTTTTTTGTTGTTTTTGCCAGCTCTTGGCTGATGGCTGGTGACTGTGGTGGCATGTGGTAGGTGGCAAGTGTGGCAGGTGAAAATCTTCTCTCGCCCCTCTTCACCATTCCATGCCCCATCTCACACCATCTTGCCACTGTCATTTGCCGTTTCTTCATTCAAAATGCGGCACTGTTAATTGCAAAACACGATTGTGGCAACGTCTGACGTCTAACGTCTGCGGCTGCGGCTGCGTCTGTTGCCATTACCATTAATTAAGCGGCAGCGAAGCGTGCAACATGCGCCACAGCGCCACACTTTGCCGCACTTTCTTTGGCTTAGATATTTCTTCTTCTTACACAAATATATATATACATATAGATAGTATATATATATATATATTTATATTTATTTTTTTTTTATTTGTTGCCCCTAGATGCCAGACTGGAACTTAACTTTTTTGGGTAGCCAGGTCTAGGTCTAGTGCTAGGGGGAAGGGGTACGTGAAAGAGGGAGAGGGGCGCTATGCGATTGACCAGCTTTTGAGGGTGGATGGGAGGTTGCAAGTGTGGCAAAGGGCAGGAAGAGACAGAGACAGAGACACAGAGACGCAGAGACACAGAGACACAGAGAGACAGAGATAGCACATGTTGAAAAGTTAGCGGTATCTATTTACCGTCGCAACAGTTGACCGGTAAAATATGCTTTACAGTTAGCCAAAAACCAAAATGCGGCCAATTTGTTTTTGTTTCTGTTGTTGTTGTTGTTTTTACCAAAATTTAAGTTTTTATTTGTTTGTTTTATTTAATGCAAAAATAAAATTTATTCTAAAAAATTAATTTCGTTGTGAATTATTTTAATTATTTTATTTTTTTATATTTTATTTATCATTAACACGTTAAATATATTTTTCTTTAAGCTGCAAAAAACTCCGAACCATTAAATAAATAATGAATTAAAAGTTTGGGTTTTTTTATAATTAAATCTTTAAATGTTTTATATTTATAAAATATTTATTATTTATGTATTTTTATGTAATTAATAAATTTTGCCATTTTTTTGTCTCTCCATTTGTCTTAATGATGTTTTATTTTTTTAATTGAAATTTTATGATTAAACTGGAGTAAAGTGAAAATAAATATCAAATTTAATTTGTGAAATTTTAAATAAACCAACACACAAAAACCAAAAAAAGAAAATAAATATAATTACAACATATTAATTGCAACAATTTGCCAAAATTACATTTTTTAGTTCGTTTTTTTTTCTTTTTTAATTATTGTTTTAAATACCGCTAGAAATTATAGTATGTGCCATTAGGCAAAATTATATACATTTAAGCACACATTAGTGTTAAAATGACTAAAAAATAAATTACAAAATATTATTAAATATTAATTATAATTATTAATAACTATGAGTTTTACGATTACATTAAGCAACAAAAAACTAAAACTAAGAAACTAAAAAACCCAAAAATTGATTGCGCTCGAATTAAACAAATAATAATAAAAAAAAAATTAGATGAAATTCACAAAAATAATAGATTATTTAAAAATATATTATATACATGTGTATTGTATATATGTATATGTATATTGGTAACTGTATGTGTATAATAGAAATTAACCGCTTTTAAAAACGCATTTCCATTGATTTTGGGTCTGTGGATTTTACAATTTACAGTTCTGCGAGAGATTCTGACCGCATTTTTGCGCTTGAATTCAAAACTTAACAATAGCTGTCTGTTTTGAAATTAGTATCTGTATCTTTGTATCTGTATCTTTGTATCTTTGTATCTGTTGGTGCTGTTGCTTACTACACCTGTCCAACATGCTGATGTTGCTTACAATCGATTGAAAGCGGCAGCTACAACAATTTCGATTTCATTTTCACCTGTTTAATCATTGTTGTTATTGTTGTTCGCCTGCCTTGCGGTAAAAGTGTGCAAATAAAGTGAATAAAAAGCATAAAAAAGTGAGATAGAGATACAGAGAAAGAGAGAGAGAGAGAGAGAGAGAGATAGCAAAGCAAAGTAGAAATAATAAACAGCTAGATTTTTGGTTTTATTATTATTGCTTTAATGTGGGTTGGGCTTTTGTGCTGGCTAACTGACTCACTGTTTGGCAGACTGTATGACTGACTGACTAACTGACTGATTGATTGACTGATTGATTGATTGCTTGATTGGTCGATTCATAGCAACAGCGGCGGCGGCATCTTTCAAAGTATTTGGTTTACCAAGCTGCAGCAAGTGAAAGCAAAATATAACAAAGACCTTGCACAGATCATATTCAATTACTGAAGCATATCGTGAAATTTTCTCACATCTCAAAATTTCAAAATCCTTGCAATAGATTAATAATACTTAATAATAAATACATATATTCATAGTATGTGTTGCACTAATAAATAATTATTATCAAAAAAATGATACAAAAATACTTTAAGTTTTTATTCTAAATGAAAGTTTTCTCTCTAAAATGTTGTGCAAAATTGTTTTATCTTAACTTTGATTTATTCAAGAGAGAAGAAATCGAAAATTTATGCTTTTCATCTTTGGTATGTAGCACAATTGAAGCTTATGGGCAGACGCAAGCTCAAGCTTTTGTGGCATCAACTCAATTTTCAGCGACGTTGTGTGGCAACTGCAAAGTGGTAATTGAGCTTTGGCCCCTGATCCATGATCCATGATCCCTGATCCCTGATCCCTGAACCCTTGCACCATGGAACTGCTGTTGCTATTGAGAAATTGGCTTTCTTTCGTTTTTAGCCAAATCTGCGATTATATAAAATAATTCTTATAAACATGACTTAATAAAATAAATAAATTTAAATTTAATAGAATCGAAATTATTAAATATAAATGGATTGCTTAAATATTAAACATAAGAATCAATGAATTTAGTGATGTAATGACTGGTGTAATGATTAATCTAATTATCAATTAATCACATTATCTTTCTCTTTCTTTTTCTCTTCATGTGTCTGTCTCTTTTCTCAATTTAGATATTGGCGTTGCGCCCACATAAACAATATGTGGAGCCCACAAAAAGGGCCTACACGCCTGTGGGACCTTAGACTTAGTAGCTGTATATTTATTTTAAACTTAATGGTAAGTAAAAAAAAAAACATTTATCTAAGCGAAACTCTCAATCGATCCTTGATTAAACAATAAACAAACTACAAATAAATTTTCACTATAATTAAATATTTTTATTTATTATTATTTATTATTTAAAAAAAAAACATTTTGCAATATTACAACATTATAAGAAATTGCTAATTTAATATATACATGATATATATTTTCTCGCGTTTTACAGGGTATTGCATAGTGTAATACTTAAAAGTATTCTTTGTAATTATTTAATTTAAAGCTGATTACTCGTATTAAATAATAATAAAATTATACAGAGTGTTTTTTAATTTTTATTGATTTCTTTTTTTTAATTGTTCTTGCATTTTTTTGAGTTTTTTTTAACTATCAATATCAATTTTATTTATTTAATTTCTGTATTTTCTTTAACAGTTAAAAATTTAACTGAAAATTGGATTGTAATGTTCAATTGCTTTTTTTTAATTTTAAATAATTATTTGCCAATTGTTGTTGTTATTACTTTTTTTAAGCTTTAATAAATCGAGCTGTGCTATTAAATATTTTTGTTTTTATGGAATTTGTTTTTTAAATTGAAATTAATTTAATTTGCAATTATTTTGCTTATATTAAAAAGTAATTGTAACAATAATTTTTTTGAGATATTAAAATGAGCAAAACAATTTTTTTTTATTATAATTTTAAATTTTAAAAATAATTTTTCATTTCATTCAAAATAATTGCAAAATTTGCAATAGCTCAAGAGCCAAGTGTGCGAGAGAGAAAAAAGAAAAAATGTATGTTGCACAGTGTGGCGACAGCAGACATTTTGGCACCAAATGCTTTGAGCTGCTCAGCTGTCGTTGCTTCGAGTGGGGGCAATTGAGCGGAGGGGCGTGGCATAAACTAGGCGTTGCATATGCCCAGTTCTGATTTGAATGCTGCGTGGCAAGTGGAGCAACTTTTACTACAAGAAACAAACAAGTGCAACAAGAAATTCCATTTTACAATTTGGCTGCAACTCAAGTCTGTGCAAAGCTGTTTTTTTTTTTATTTTTTTTATTTTGTACAATAACTATATCTATATACATTTATGTATATACATACATATATACATATATATATTTTTTTTTATTTTCGCCTGTTCAATTAAAGCCAGCCAAAAGCCGACGAGATGCCCCGAAATCCGACTTTAGCTTCACCTTCGGCTCCGACTTCGGTCTTTAGATTTGGCAATGCAACAAGCTTTGTGGCAAGTATGCAAATAGGCAAAGCCACAGCCAAAGCCAAAATCAAAATCAAAGCCAAAGCCAAAGTCAAAGTTAAAGCCGATATCAAAGCCAAAGCCAAAGCCAAAGCCAAAGCCAAAGCGCAGAGTCTAAGCCGAAGCTGAAGCTGAAGCCAAAGCGCAAAGCCTAAGCTTGTTCAGCTAGACAAGTTGTTTGTCTGCTGCTCTATACAGCTGCCGCAAGGCCTACCGCCCTCCCCTCCCCCCCCACTTCCTCATCACATTCGTCCCACTCCACACTCTTCTGCCCACACTTGAGCCTACGCTAAGCCCGAGCGTATATTTAGTTTTTCATCTAGCGAACGGATGTACAATGGAATTTGCTTTCCCATTTCCCAGTTAAATGAAAATTTAAGCGGAAACTTGACGCTTGGCGCATTTCGTTTTTATTGGTAACATGTTTTCGTTGGCCAACAGATCCATAGTGTAATTAACCGATTTGCATTTGAAAGAACCGCCTCAAGGCCAACCACAGTTAACCGACAGCTCATCCCACATCAGCGTATGTATATACATACATATACGTACATACATACAAACATGCATACATACATGAATACATACATACATGCTGTACTTAGTTTTTGGTTTTTGTTTTTTGATTTTGTTTTTGTTTTTGTTTTCATGTTTTGTTAGCCCTTTTGTAATGAGAAACACAATCAAAGCAACTTCAACTAACTTGGCTAACTGGCTGGCCATTAATTAACAACCTGCAACGTTCGTAATCTGTTGCAGCTGCAGGTGTCAAGTTTTGCCTGTGGGAATTGCGCTAATTAGAAATTATAACGGTATGCATATCGTTGACATCATCTCAGTTCGAGATACAAAACTGCACAAAACAACAAGATACATTCGTCAAGGCCCAGAGCCAGACTCTTGGCCAACAAATGCATTTGTATCTCAACGTATTCAGCATGCAATCAAAAGATAGGAAAAGTATCTTTTATGCTTTTTATAATTAACATTTATATTAATTTGCTTACATGCCAATTAGACTGCATTTAATTTTAATTAATTATAATTATAATTACAAATATTAGCCAAACACAAAAATCAGATATTTCTTTTGTTTTCTCAATTAAAAATTTATTTTAATGTATTTTATTATTATTATTTTTTTTGTTTTGATTGTTTTCCCTTACTGATTTGTTTTTTTTTTTATGTAAATTTAATTAACTTTACATTATATTACATTAAACGTACAGCAATTAAAAAGAATAGAAAATGATTTCTATCTTGAAAATAATAACATTAAAAAAAATATTTTAAAAAAATAAGAACTTAATTGTGGCAAATCTGGAGATAAAAAATAAAATAAATAAACATAATAAATTATTATTTTCAAAATAAAACTTTAAAAAATTCTTAATAATATTTGTTAAGCCCTTGTTAATTATTTTATTTCGTTTATGATGTTATTTGTTTTAATTTATTTTATTATTATAGTTTATTTTTAAAATATTTTATTTATTATATTTTTAATATTTGATTGATTTTATTTATTATAGTTTAGTTTAGTCATAGCTGGTAATGAACTGTGGCCCATGGAGCGGCCTGATGGTATGCCAAACATAGTTTCACTGGAGGTCATGTGTGGCAAGGATCACATGGATGTGCATCTGACCTTCTCCCATCCCTTTGAAGGCATTGTTAGCTCCAAAGGTGCGTATATACATATATATATATATATAAATACACTTAGTATAAATGTATATTTACCATAAGATTTATGTTGATCGCAATGAAATTATGTTTTTAATTTTTGTTTATTTGTGTTTTTAATTTTTGTTTTTAATTTTTGTTTTTAATTTTTGTTTTCAATTTTTGTTTTCAATTTTTTTGGTTGCAGGACAACATAGCGATCCACGTTGTGTGTATGTGCCACCATCGACGGGCAAGACGTTCTTCTCGTTCCGCATCTCGTACTCCCGTTGCGGCACCAAACCGGATCTCAATGGCCAGTTCTACGAGAATACGGTAAGTGGAACGCAATTGCAAGCGATTGAATACAATTTGAACGCAGTTGAATGCGATTGAATGCGGTTGAATGCAGTTGAATACAGTTTGAATGCAGTTGAATGCGGTTGAATGTGTTGTGAATGTTTCAATACATTAAAACAACAACAACAACTGCCCTCTGAGTGGGTCAAACTGTATGCTGTCCACTGTCGCCATCGGTGATCAGTGATCAGTGATCAAGAGCTGGCGCTATCTAAACGAAAATGGGGGGAAAATGAAAGAAAACGCCAAACAAAAGAAAACAAAACAAAACAAAACAACAAAAAAAAATTATAATAATAATGAAATGATTCAACGAGCGTTGATCATTTTTGTGATCTCTGATCGTTGATCGCTTTCCCACATTCCCAACATCAACGTGCATTCACCTGCTCGAGGCCTTTCCACTTGGGCCATTTACTTAGCCTGGCTAACCACTAACCAACTAACCAACCAACCAACCAACCAACCAATCATTCAACCATTCAACCACTCAACCACTCAACCAATCAAACATCATCTGGCAACCACCGCAGGTAGTCGTGCAGTATGACAAGGATCTACTCGAGGTCTGGGACGAGGCGAAGCGCCTGCGCTGCGAGTGGTTCAACGACTACGAAAAGACCGCCTCGAAGCCACCTATGGTAATTGCCGATTTGGATGTAATTCAGCTCGACTTTCGCGGTGAGTATGTACATATTATAACACACATTGTGCACTCGTATTGTATTGCATTGTATTGTATTGTATTATGGCCAACTCATGAAAAGGGCCAAAACGGAAAGGAACAAAATGCAACATAAAAACAAAAGCCAAACAAAATAAAAGATCTTTGATTGTGCAGCAAAGCTACATACATACCTACATGTATGTATGTATGCATGTATGTATGTTAAAAATTAAAAACAAATTAGATATGAAAATAAAAGTAAAAAAACATGACAAATAATAATTTCTTTAATTTTGAAATTAAAATTATTTATATTTATTTTTTTATATTCAATTTGTTATATATTTTAATTTATTCTATTTATTATTAGATAATTTCATAATTAATTAATTCAATTATTTGGCAACAAAATATAAAATTATAATTATTAAATTGCTAAATTACGTTGGATGTAAAAATGTTTTATTGTTTGAAATTAGAAATTAAAAACAAAGACAAAATTGTGTGCTGCAGGGTATCTGACAAGTTGGGGCTGATCCCAAAAAATATATATATAATATATAATACTATGAAATGTATATTTAACAATTTTTGATTGTTGTTTTTTTTTTTCGGACAGGCGACAATGTGGACTGCTGGATGGAGATACAGCACGGCAAGGGGCCGTGGGCACCGCCAGTGAGCGGCATTGTGCCGCTGGGATCGACGCTCACCCTGGTTGTGGCTATCAATGACTATCGCGGTGAGTGGGGGCTGGGGGGCTGGGGTTGCCAAATGCTTGCCAACTGACCTTAATTGACCTTAAACCATTTGCAGGCGAGTTTGATATGCGGGTGAAGTCGTGCGTGGCATCGGATGGCTCTGGGCACGTGATCAATCTATCGGATGAATTTGGCTGTGTGCTGCGTCCCAAGATGATATCGCGCTTCCTTAAGGCGCGTGCCCCCGATGAGCGTGCCACGGTCATAACGTACGCCTTCTTCCATGCTTTTAAATTTCCGGATGCACTCAGCGTGCACATCAAATGCAAGGTGGAGATCTGTCGGCACGGCTGCCTCGATCATTGCCAGAATACGGTTGCGGGTGGCGGTGCTGGTGGCGTCGGTGGCGCCGATGGCTTGGGTCCTGCTATTGGCAGTGCCAACGAGCGCAAGGATGTGCACATGGGCGATGCCATGGGCAGCAGTAGCAACGATCTGCTAAGGGATTTGGCTCTGCCGCCGCCATCCATGGGACACGGGCCACAGCCGGGTCAGCATGGTCTGGGCATGGGCATGGGCATGGGCATGGGCTTGGATCATGACATCTTCTATGAGGACATTATACACGATCACAAACAGACCATGGGTGCCGGTGGCGGTGGTGGTGGTAGCGGTGGTGTTGGTAGCGATCTCTATGAGGGCGCCCATGAGAAGAGCGTCAATTTGCAGCCGCGTCCCGTTCATGAGGAGCCCGATGAGGAGGCCGATCTATCCGATTTGTTTGGCGATGATGATCTGGGCGATATGGATGGCGAGGGTGAGCGATATTTGGGACTGAAGAAGACCGGAAAATTCCCACATGGACCACGGCAATTGGAGGCGCAAAAGCGCATGGGCGTGCCCATGGCCGGACCGCGCTCATTGGAACCAAAATCCGAGTTTGATGATGTGCCGCGTCCCGTCTATCGGCCACAGGCGGAAGCATTGAAACAGCCGCGCGAGGATCACATCGATCTGGATGAACCAAATGCCAACAGCTCCGAAACGGATGCCAACACCAAGTCACAAAAATCAAGCACTGTGCCACCAGCATCGCGACGTCGTCGTCGTTCCCTGGTGATTGCCGATCGCAAGGTGCGCAGCGCCGATGTCGGGGTCAGCGGCCTGTACGATGTCATCTCTGAGGCGGATCTGGCCTTCTCGCCGGATTCCAAACAGGAGGCGGTCACCGTCTTCCAGGGCAAAATCACCGAGGAAGTCGTCTATGGCATCTGCATGCCGGTGCCAGGCTTCAGCATACTCTTCATTGTGGTCATCTCGGCGACAATTGTCTCGGCGCTAATCGCTGGATCCCTGCTCTATCGCTATCAGCTGCAGAAGGAGGCGTTCGAGAAGCAGTCGCCCATGCCGGTGCCAGGCACCCTGGCCTCTTGGAT
>JBAMCR010000647.1:12500-13689 GCA_037075045.1 Mulgravea parasiatica
GCATATCATAAACAAATGGGTTTTGTTGTTAGCGTTTAACTAATTGGTAAGTAAATAAATAAATCAATAAATAAATCAATAAATAAATCGATCGATTAAATACGCTGGAAATAACAATTATTAAATTTAACAGGGAAACAAAACAGGATCAACAGGATCAACAGGATCAAGTTTCGAATGGGCCAGCAGAGCGAACTTAGACTAAGTTTATAAAGCACTTAAAATATTTAGTGACTAATCGAAATATACGCATAAACAATGTATGCATATAGTTTATATAGTAGCATATTAAATAGAGAGTCTTAACAGAGAGAGAGAGAGAGAGGGGGAGAGAGAGAGAAAGAGAGAGAGAAAGATATGGATGAGAGAGAGAAAGAGATTAATCGAATCGTGCAGTGTTGTCTTGTTTTGATTTTTTAATTTGTATTTTAATATTTAATTAATTTATTAATTTATTTATTTATTTATTTATTTATTATTTATTATTATATTTATTCAGTAATTCGATTCTAATTTGAAATTTTTTTTTAACCTTTATTTTTCCCTATATTTTTACTCTTTTTTTTAATATTTAGTTAAAAAAAAAGTGGCAACACTGCGAATATTCAAAGAGAGCAAGCTAAATAGGGTTGCCACTTGCTGTAAGCAATTTGAAGATTCTGAGGCAGACAGACAGTGAAAGTGAGAGAAAGAAAAAGAGAATAAGAGAGAGAGAGAGATAATGAGAAAGAGAAAAAGAAAGTGTGGGTCGCACAGAGTTGCCAGACTGGCAATTTGAACTGCGTGTGAACATTGGTTTAGCACCGTTTTAAGAGTAGAATCTAGGCTTAAGCTAATAACTGCCACCTAAAGAGAGAGTTAGAGAGAGAGACATAACAATTGAGAGTAAGAGAGAGATAGAGAGAGAGAGGGAGAGAAGGAGATAGCATTACTGAGTGAGTGAGCGGGTGAAGGGGTAGAAGGGAACCCAGTGAACGGCATGAACTAAGTATAAAAATAATTAATAAATAATTTGTGTCAAAAATTAAACTAATGAATAGCAATTAGCATTACGATTCCTCAAGAGGGGGGGGGGGGGGGGGGGAACGGTTTTTTTCTTGATCTCACCTCAACCTTTCTTTTGCTTTTTTTTCCTTTTTTTCCTTTTTTGCCCTTGTCCCTTTCAACCCCTTCAAAAAACCCTTCTCAT